>MEJB01000009.1:1721205-1736106 GCA_001752375.1 Rhazya stricta
CCCCCCAAAACCCACATTACAACACTTTTTTGTCAGTCTCAATGAACCAGTTATGGCTATATTTTCTGGCATGTACAGAGAGCAAAATGCGAAGAATGCTTGTGGGAGAGTTGATTTAACCATTCAAAGAGCTTCTTTTGAGTCATTTCGATCTTATTCTAGTGGCCTTAATCTCATTATGAGATGGTCCTTTTTCTTTTCCAGTTTCTTGGTGTGGCTTCTGCAATCTASCCACTTAACAAAGAGTACCATAAATTGAATGTAGGAAGTTACCCATGAGTAATATCTAATCTTTGACATTAGTGCATTTTTGCTATTAAATTTCGGGCCTTCAACCCCTTATTAACGTGGGACATGTTTGAGGTAGCCCGCTGTTAAAGCCTAGGTTTAGTAGCTTCTGCCCTTCGATTCAATGTCTCACCAATATTTGATAAGAGCTTTCTCTTTGATTGTTGCCCAGATTGCCTTATATGGTCTGTAACCTCACTTTAAAATTATGCATATTTGCTATTGAAGTCATAAGTTTACGATCCTTAAACGATGACATTAATCGATAAATAACGACTTTCTCCTCCTTTTATGTTTTGAACTTTTCACGCATTTTCTATGTAATCTAAGAGACGAACAACAATTAAACGCATTCATGTATGATGGTTAATATAATGATGTGATGAATAACTTGTGATAAATTGACCCATAATTTTAACTTGCCAAAGTAGAAGAAAAATGGCTTATTTGGTGCTAGGTAGGCGTATGGGCCTCCCGAAAAGGAAAGAAAATTCTTAAAATTCCATTGTTTCACGTAGGAGAAAAATGAGATTTATTACAAAGAAAATCTAATATTATCTTTAATAACGTTGTAGTAGCTCAGCTTTGAATCTCCGATCCCGGCACTTAGAGATTCTACCTAGGTTTCCGGTGCATTCACTGGGAGTACAATCGTCTTAAACATCCATATCAGAACTCAGKCTAGACTTCTGTCTCCTGCAAAAATCACATCTAAGGTCTTTGATTTTAGCTACCGGCCAATTCCGCCTCACCGTACGATCTCCAACATAGCACATATGTAGGTCTCCTGATCCAATAGGAATTTTAGTCAATGATCGAGTTGATTTTAATTAATTTATGTTAGAAATTAAATTTTAGTGGAGTACTAAATTAAGGTGAGGTTCGCTTTTAACTTCTACTTATAATAGTAAGTCCCGTATTTCATCTCTATATGTGACACTAGCGCGAAAGAGTTCTGGTTGGGCATTGCGTCGAATAAGAGTCAATTTCTACTTGATAGTCTAATCAAATGAATAAAATCTTTTCACAATTTTATTATTAATTCATTGTAGGTCAGGAATAATATTTTGAGTTTTTCAAGGCCTCAAAGGCTCAAACTACTTTAATTCATATTTATTATGACAACTTGATCCAAATAGCAAAGTCCTTTAATCAATTCACTTCCCATGGTAAAATCACATACTGGATAGTAAAAATGCAAACTAGTATATTTATTTGCATAATTTTCTTTGTTCAAATTGGACAAAAGGAAGAATTTATAATTTCTTTTCTCTTTTGGATGATTAAAAAAATCAAAAAGGTTCTCAATGAGCAAAAAAAAAAAAAAGACTATTTTAAATAATTCTATTACATGCTTAAGGATCGACCATTATTTTATTCAACTATAAGTTAGATATTCAATTGATAAGTTATTACATCACCGATAAAATTGCAATTTGGATAAGAAAGAATTGACTAGAAGGTTTTCTTAAATAGGTCGCAATTAATGTAACACCATGTTAAGGATCCAAAGCACCATTTGAAAACTAAAACTTTAATTTTCTAGTTTTAAAAAAAAAAAAATCATTAAGTAGTAGAAGAAGAGTGGAATTATTAAAAAAATAAAAAGATAATAGTAATTCTAGTATTAATGGGAGTTGAATTCAACTCTCAACTTCCCCTCATTGAATTGCATTGATAGAGCATTAACTGATATACCAACAGATTAGGGTCTTTAACTCTTAATAATAATGATAATAATAATGAAAGCAAGGAGAAAGTCTGAGTGAGCGAACGCGCCTTCAGTTCAATTCATAACCCCATTAAATCGTAACCATAGCAGCACCGCATTCATCACGCCTTTAACTATTTTCCCTTTTTTGTGCCAACCAAACTCCACCAAAGGGACCTCTCCGCAATTCAATCACATTCAATCCTTTGCCTGCCTGCTGTAAATAAATCAATTTTACATTTACTACTGCTACTTACTTACTATTTTTTTTTCTATTTTTTAAAAAAATTTAAAATTATTTATTTTCCCTGCAATTTTATTTTGAGATTGATGACACTCAATTAAATGTGGGTTTTAATTTTTTAGTTGCATTTTCCCATGAGATTCCATCAATGCCCCGCCCACATTAACTCTAAGTAATTGCTGCATTTGATGTGATTAAGATTTGCCAGATGGCCGAGATCCATCATGTCACGTGATGTTAGATTTTCTCACATGTCTCTCCTATCTCTCCCACTTTTTTTTTAATATATAATTTTTCATATATATTTTTTTTGCTTAGGAGTTGGAAAGAAATGAAAATAAGATACTAGGGATAAAATTGGAAGAACAACTCTTACTTTCCTTTCTCTCCACTTCCTCTCCATCCAAATGAAGCCAAGTTTTGATCTGGTGTATAACAGCATTGTTATTGTTGTGGTACAGTTGTTGATCTGCTCACCAATAGTCTAGTGGTTTATAAGTTCACCAAAAAATGAGTTTGGTCTTTTGTTGAGCCAAATCGAAGTCATGGAGCATTTTGCAAACGCGGAATCTAAGCACCACCTCACATTCTAAGCCCAGAGCGGAGATTGACTTTTAATTAGGAAAGATTTTTTAGTGGAGAATTTTTAAGTTAATTATTTTTGCTTTTTTTTTTTCTGACCATGCATTTCACATTTAACTAATTTTTTCTTAATACAAAGTTTCTTCTCCTGAGGGCCTTGAGTTCTCCATTGCTCTCACAAAGAGTGATGACTTTAGAGTGGTGTCTCAAAATTACTTACAGAATTAATGAAATAATAAATTAATTGAAAATTATTATTAAAAATAATATTTTTATACTTATCTTGCTAACAAAAGATGATTAATTACACGGGATAAACATATGAAAAAAAGAGGTAAGTTTTATAAGTGTAATGATGATAGTTTGAAAATAAAAAATAATAAATTGTGTGCTTAAATACATGAAATGGTGATACGATAGTAACTAATTTTATTATTTCATAGCTCTTTCCATATTAAAAATGTCGATTCGTTTAGATTAGGTACATAACTTAAAGAAATAAAAAATGTCCTTAATTAGAGAAAGGGGATAAGTAGAAGTATGATTAGAAGACCTTTTAAAAGCTAAGAAAACTCATTAAATTTATGTACAAGGAACTCAAATTTAGATAAGATAAAATTAATATATAAACACGATTTATACTTTAAAAAGAGTAGATATAAATAGTCCGTTTCAACGTCAAGGTGAAAGTAAATGAAGCTTAGACATTGAGATATACGTGAACGATGTAAGTGTAAGTGTGTGCACAATAAATCAAGAATTTCGGACATGGACCGACCCTAGCCTAGTTGTTTTATCCTTGAATGGTAGTAAGTACTTGATAAAGAATGATGTGAAGAAGAGAGGTTTAGTTGCCTTTTACTTAAAAGGAAATTGTGCGTTAGGTTTTTAGGGCTGCCCTTCTCTTTAAATTGAAGTACATAGAGAAACAAAAAGTTTAGAGATGGGCATTGATGATTTTAATATAGAGTGATAAAGAATCGATCGCAAACAATTATCAACCTCTTCAGAAGTAAAAAAGGAGCGACCATTCTTTGTGGTTTATCTATTTCTCTTCAGAATCCCGGCTTTTGATTTTGATTTTGAAGGTTTGAATTTAGCCCCATGACTGGTTTCTGTCTGCTATCTAGATTGCCAACTACTCTTTATTATTGCATACCTATAAAACTTTTATGACTCTTGTTACCGAACACTTACCAAATGACCCGTATTTGTCTGTATAAATAAATGCATATCTTCATTTCATAAGGTGATAGTTCAATTAATAAAGACAGGGACTTTATAAATTCTAGTATTGATAGTTTTTRTCACAGTTGCAGGTCTTTTGGCTAGTGTTTAAACTCTTTCTCATATAATATGTGGGCCTTTCCAGTATGCAGGGTTTGTTGCATTTGTCACCAACCTAGAAAATTTCTTAAAACTCAATACTGATGGGGAGCTCTAGTACCTCTTGTAGGTAAAAAGAATGGGGGGTTCTGAAACTATTTTGGGCCGGCTTCCATCTGAAAACAGTGCAACCCCCAAGGAACAAACCTAGTGCTTATGCTAAGTCAGAGTTCAGAAAGAAGATGTTCTGCTAAATTGTAAAAAGGAGATTTTCCCTGGCGAAGTGAGCAATAGCCATCAATAACCACCTCAGTGGGAGAGTTATGCATCCAGGATGCTAGACAGATGCTAGAAAGCAGAGTTCTCCAAAATCAGAGACTGCATAGCGAGCCAATATACCTGTTGACAACTTGTATCTGCTTACAGGAAGGATAGGTGGAACCATAGACACCAAAAGGATGCACAAATGCACCATATATACATACAGATAACATTTCCCTCTTCCAAATATGAATTAGTAGATGATGAATATCAAACATGTATTGTAACARGAAATTAAGTCGGTARCAACACCTAGATAACATGATAAGATGCGATCTGCAATTCTTTAATAACTCACTACTWTGAAATGATCCTTCAAATGCAAGGCTACAAGAAGTATAGATATTCTTTGCATACATAATGACTAMCTTWTATTACTCTTGAGCAGAAACATATTCAAAACACAATTACCAAAAATGTATATTTGCTAAGAATAGTGGCTAGGGGTAGTTGCAACTCTTCCACTTTTGCTTCCTATTTTATTTCCCTCCCATAAAAGATGAGGGGATGTGGGACATTTACACTTACTGTTACATCCTGTTACATTTTTCTTTCAGTTCTCATCCCAACCATGATTTGTATCATTTTGGTATAAATATTAGAGCCACGGTTGGTTAATGGATGTCAAATTTTGCAAATTGTTTATGCAAATCAAAATTTCATGGAGATCGCTGTTTTCTGATAAGATGATGGAAAAATATATGCATATGCTACAGATTCAAAAGGGGTAAAAGGTGAAACTAAAAAGACAGTACATGTCCTTGAATGATTCATAAATGAGTGATAAGTGACTATGTGATAGAGTATTCTATCCGAAAATAGAATAAAAAGAGGAAGGGGCAAATATATAAGGGAAACTATACATGACACCAAAGAATATAATTGTTTTACCCATTCTTATATACGGCCAAGCACACTGATAATAAAGATCTGTCCTTCATCACCATTCGTGCTCCATGCCATTTAGAAATTCAGTCAACTGGATTTTTGTGTCACTTGCACCATTCCCAGTTCTGGCCCTGCAGAGTTCCAACTGTTTTTGAAGATCTTGCACAAGCTGATTCAATTTCTGGATGCTTCTCTCTTGAGATAGGATGATCTGCACCAATYAGTAKATAGCTAAGACAAATTCACAGTCTTAAAGTTACTTGAAAAGAAACGGTAAGGAAAACAATGATCTAATGGTTTTGCCTAAATGGGTAAGATCTAAAAAGCAAATGTGCACCCATTCACAAAAAGTTCTGCTTATATGTTACGAAATGTCGCAGCTTTAGTTTTTGGCACAAAACTCCTGCTTCTTATAGGTGGATGGCATGCAAACCAAATTTTGGTCATACAATAAAAGGACAGATTGAAGGAAGTATGATGTGCCATCCAAATGCATAAAGCAGAAGGAAGGTAGAACTAAACAACCATAACCTGCTACAACTATCTTGAGGAAATAATTTGCAATAAGTTCTTTGGTATAAACATTGCTAATGAACTCCAGGTCCTAATGATTAGTTCAAATAAGGATTGTGTTGAAGCTACCCAGAGTGACTTTTTATGTAACCAAAGTATTAATTATCTTCAGACTGAATCCAAAAACTAAGTTAACTGATATTCACATGTGTTGTAAAATGATATTTGGATTAACAAAATCAAAGCAGTCATGCATTACCTGGTGGCAGCTTATCCATTTCAAAACTTGTATTCAGAGAATTGGTACCACAAGACTCAAAATACTCACACATAACTGTCATTATATAGAAAGTTGTTTTCTTTTTGCTGATTGAACAATATCTAAGCAAGAGAAGAAACAGCATCATACCCAACAGATGCTAAACTATAAAAGTTATATAAATGCTAAAGAAAAAAGTCTGCAATCTCTCATTCTACTTCTTTAACCTATAAGCTACAAGGCATTAGCAATGATATTGTGTTTCCTGAGATTATGGAAGCCATTGGACACCTGAATAAAAATGTTATTCTACACTTTGACTCAGAGTTCTCCAAACATGAAATAAAAGTTTCATCAACAAGGAACTCAGTTGGGGATGGAAAAGGGTCTCTAACATTTTTTCTTTCACTTCAAAGGAAAAATCTTGAAGTCTGGTCTGAGAGGAAAATTTCCGGCAATGTTTCAATAGCAAAATCCTCCATTCAGGCACTCACTCTGTCAAGCACATCAATCAACAATCACTAAATCAAAGTTTTGAGTACATTGATGAACCCTATATCAGGAAAAAAATACATTTAGGCTCCTACACTGGTCAAAWAAAACTGATTTTTCGAGATTAAGAATAAAACTTAGTGAACCAGGTCACTATCCACAACCGACTTAGTATTTACCTCTTGCCATCACTCCTTAACATTCTTCAGGTACTCATTCAACATAGAAACAGCACAAACACAATCCTCATTGATCCTAGGGTGCTAGTCACTGCAGGAGAGCTCTAAACATACTCCACATCCAAAACCAATAAAGTCTCAACTGGGCAAAATTCACATTCTTGCCKTGCAGATTCTTTTACAAATCTAGAAATCATTCATACTAAATCTCTACGTGAAAAATTGAGTTAACATTTGACCTTTTAACGTTATAGGAAGGAAATAAATGAATTTCCAAATGCTCCCCCCACCCCCCCTTCCCCCAACACACACACACACACACACACACAAAAGTTCAGGTAAAAAGAGAAATATTCGCCAAGAGTAGGAACGATTTTCAGAAATGAAGCAACCAGCACACATTTTGAAGACATCAAACCATTTCTTAGATAACTAAATCTCAAATGCTTCATTACCATACCATGAAAGCAACAACGAGAACAGGGAAAAGGAAAAAGGAAAGGAAAACGACAATCAATATCAAGAAAGGCTCACCTTCTCTTTGAAGGATTTTGGAGGGTCTGATGTTTTGTAAAGAAAGGTAGTCGTGGCTTCAACTTCATTTACAACATTGAGTTTCAAGTCGATCCAAGAACTTAGCAAAATCATCAAAAGTAATAGAACTAAACTTGGCCTCTGCATTTTACAAAACTCACTCTCACGCAAACCGGTTAGAATTTCTGCATATGATTAATCCAAACAAAACCTCTTCTTCTTCTTCTTCTACAGTTCTTCTTCTACTACTACGACTGCCTCTCTCTTTCTCCTTTTCTGCTCATTCGCTGCGTGTCCATCATCGAGGAAAACGAGGATTGGTTGGACCCACTTCTATAATTCGTTTCCTTTTTAAGTTGGATTAATCCGCTTTCGCCTCTTAACGTTGCTGGGTTTTCAATTTAGAACATATACTTTTAAAATTGATATATTGTCCTCGAATATTTTTATTTATGTCAATTTGCCCCGTTAACTTTTTTGAACTCTTCTTTCTCGGCATTTCTTTTCTCCTATTAAGGGGAGAGGAGAGGTTTTCAAGTTTTCAATTACGGGAAAAGCGTGTTGGCCCTTTTCGCTTTTCCTTATAAGTAGCTATTTTTACTTCTTCTTTTTAAATTAAAAGTCATTTCAATTTATTTTTAATTGTTTTTAAAATGATTTATAATTAAAAAGCATTTTAAAAAAAGTAATATAGAGATAATTTTTTAGAATCATCTCTGCTTATTGATGATGGTAAAAAACAAAATGACTTATTTAGTTTTCAAACTACTTTTTTTTTAATAATTAAAAAAGTCTTAGGAGAATCGTCATCTTATCTAATTAATGTAGTTGATTATCATACTCATTGTTAAATTATATTCCCTTCATTCTTTTTTTAATGTCACATTAGAGATTTGCGTACAGATTAAAAAATTTCTAAAATTTATAAAATATTAAATCAAAATGATCAAACTAGCCCTATATTAATTTCATCAACAATCTACTATCTTTACCCACTCTTTTTTATAGTATTTAATAGCTTTTCATTTATTAGGCATAAAAAATAAAATTATTTAGTTCAACATAGTAAGGATAAACTGAAAAAAAAAAATACTTCATTAATTTTATAATATCACGAGTAATTTAATGTAGCAAATTTTGACACATATGGAAAGAAAAAAGGTATGGAGAAAGTAAATAGGAAAACTAGGTCTTCAGCTCCATCAATTACTAGGTTTTCCTTTTCATTCCCCCTCCCTCTTAAAATAAAAAAAATATTAAAGTGATTTGTAATAGATTGAGTTGATTTTTTTTTTCTTTCAACCATTATAATAGAAATCGCTTTTGATCGAAATTATAAAAATGAACCAACAGAATGTAACTCTTAAAGATTTTAATTAAATCACATCTAAAATGATAACAATTACATATCATAAAAAGAGAAAAATCGATATATTTTGACATAAACATCATGCAACGGATGTAATTTATTTTTAATTTTATTATTATTCTTTTTCAAAATTCATTTTTTATTTTTTATTCGTTAAATTATTTTACATAAACTTATTCGGATTCAAATTGAATTCGATTCAAGTACATTATTATTAAAAGAATATTTAATCATTGCTCTTGTACACACCTGAGGAAGCTCTCCCATCGATTTCAGGCCAAGCAAGCATTGTCCCTGCCAAATACCAAGGGCTAAATATCAAGAAAAGAATGGCCTCACCCCCTGGGATTTTTGTACCCCCAAATATAACTTATATAACTTGAAAAATWTACAAAATTAAAATAAACTAGAATTGAGTACTACCGATCGAGCTGCTAAGAACGGACAACATGGGCAGCTCTCACTCATCATCATCTTCCTCRGATCCTCTCTTCAATTCTGCCTGCAGGTGTTTCTCTCAAGTCGCTGCCAATGGATGATTGCTCTGCAAATTTTATGTAGACATTGATAAGTAAACGCCCTCTGTTTGATAATTGCAGATCATTCACTCAGAAAGAACTGGAAGATCTCAAATCATTGTTCACTTCTCTTGCTTCCCAGTCACAGAGCAACTCCGAATACATAGCTCCTTCTGTTTTCAAGGTTATTCCGTCCTTCTCAACGCATTCCAGTTAATCCATTAATCTTTTTTCCCCTCAAGTAAAATATACTCAGCTATGAATCAACCTGAACAGGCATATATAGGAATTGATGGGCCTCTCGGGGATAGACTATTCGATTTGGTTACACAGAAAAGGAAAGATCAAAAACTCACCTTCGAAGACCTTGTAATTGCTAAAGTAAGTTGTTTTTGTTGTTTAAACCATGACATTACTATATCTTGATCAATGAATTCTCTCATAATATWGAGAAATGTTGGATAGAGATATATATTGTTATACTTGATATGGGCATATATACATATGTACGATTTATATGTTTTCAGTCCTTATTTCTGGAAGCCATTATGCAAACTAATGGTGTTGTTTGAGGACGGAGGTGTTTGAACAGCGGTGGCATTTGGATTCTTAGAATGTGGATTTCTGTGTRCGAGAATCCTCAAGATCCCATCTTTTGACAAYATACTCAACCTCTAAACAACATGGCTAATTGTTRAGTTCCCGTGACAGTTAACATGCATTGTTTCTGATCAAAGATTTGAGCTATTTTTTCTCTCTTTCGTGAACCCTACTGACCTACCTTTTAACCAATCAAAATTCATCAGATACAACTATGAACTCTTGAGCTAGTTGAYTATTTCGACTACAACCATAGTTTTTCTACTTATACTCATATATGGAATTATAGGAAGTTTCTTAAGATGTACATTTGAAAAGATTATGATTTTTACTAAGATCATGTTTACTAACATACAATGTTGCGAAGTTTCATTTGGTGAAAACTATGGCAGTTGCTTGGTTGACTTGATGCAAATTGAGTCAAGATTTRGTTGAACACTGTTGTATGTTAACTCATTTTGGATACTAATTGAACTATTAGTATCTAACAATCTCAGGTTATCATGTTTCTCTTTGTCTCATGGATCATATGTAATAACATATTTAGCCAGATTCATTGTCATTGATTTGTTTTCTTTAGCAAAAATTGAGTAACTATCTTATCATATTAAAAGATTAAAGCTATTAGCACAATCAGAAAATCTTGATCGAAAAGGAATATAGTTTGTTGTGCCATACATTCTCTTGTCACCTTACTGTTGCCCTTTGATTTTAGCAAATTGATTGTCACATGACATAAAAGAACATCAAATGTATATAAAACAGTGTGAAGTGTGTGTGCTGAAGGAAAAGAAGAACAACTCTCCTTCAAGTTTTGAGTTGAATGAGACCAATTTGCAGATGACAGATTATTTAGTTATGATAACCTTAGTTGGTTGATCTTTTTTGATCTTAAGTTCTTCCTACTAAATTGAAAGCTACACATAAAAAAAAGTTTTTCTTCAGGAACGTATTTCACACAACTTTCTGAGTAAATAAAAGAAACATATTTCTAACTTTGCTTTTGAAATCAGACAAGGTTCAAGTCAATTTCTAGCATTGAGTTGATTGGCAACCAGAATATCTTCTCAACATTTTGGAACCCATATAACCTTTTCTTTGTGATATTCTAGATTTACTTTTTAAAAGAGCTTATCCTTTTGTTTCTCTGTTGGATCTCCAGAATTGAGATGCACTTGCATATSTCTGGACTTGGTTTGCTTCTTCTGTTTCAATTAGTACCTTARACCTTTTCTTGATATTTTTCACATGCAAATGAGTGCTTTACATTCTTGTTAGCTTCATTGGACATACATTGTCTTCACATTGTTCTCCTTGCTTCCATTTTTCAAGGGAACTGAGCTATCTATACATCTCTGTGGACACAAATATATTTCTCATATGTTTATTTACTACATATCCTTTAAACATGTGTTGTTTGAGGGAGGTGAGGAGGGGTATAGGAAGRGCTTCTTTTTATGATAGATCAAGTTAATATTGCATTTTGGAGTTGGCAACCTTTGTTAGTGGTGTAGATCACTGGTGCTGATTTCTTTTTCTTTTTAATCTTTAGAGAAATTACTTTCTGAATTTTGTTTTCTTCTTGGAGACTGAGAAGAATCTTGAGTGAAACCGTTCTGATAAAAGAATGTATTATGCACACAATTGCAGGGTGCTTATGAGAAAGGAACAAAAGATGACATTGAAGACTTCATTTATCAATTATTAGATGTCACTGATGATGGCGTCCTGGGAAGGTAGTATATGTAACTTTATAACGACCCAAATTCYGTGCTATTACTTTCCCAAATTCGGTGCTATTACTTTTCTTTTTTCCTTTTTCCTGTGCCATGCTAGGGTCTATAATGGATAACTAGGTCTTCTCATTCTCCTTTATGCAGTTTCTCCAGATTTATTTAGACAAAGTGCAAACTTCTTCCTAGTGATGTTGGTAGAGATTGYTATTTTTCATATTCTAATTATACTAACAACTCAAAGGAAAAAAGAATCCAAATTATACATTGGCTTTGCTATAGCACTAGGAGGAATCAAATTTAAACCCTTTGATGCACAAGAAACAAAGGAAATTGCATCTGATATCTACTCTGTAGCCTATATGCATTTTTGAGAAGGAAGCGCAGACAAAAGACAGAAATCTGCAATAAAATACTAGGACTTATTCAGCCATTCTGTACACTAAGTTTCCCTCTGAGGACAATTGTAGGTAGTTCTCAGGTATGACTTTTTGATTGACCTCTTTGGTTTCTGAAATTTTACATTTTTCATCAAGGAAGAATTCCTATGAAAATCTACTTTAGATATCATTATTTTGGAAGTTGTTTTATTTAAATAGTAGTCGAACATTGATATGTCTATATACCATCATTTTCATTCAATATTTAAAGCGGCTAATGTAATAGCTTTTATATGAAAAACTCAATGTTGAGCAATCTTCCATCCTTTTTCTGCTTCTATCCTGCCCTTTTGATCTCTGGAACCAACAGGTGTGATCTTGAGAGTGTTGTAAATACAATGCTGAATTATGTATTCTCCCAGAAATGCTCTGAACCTGAAGCAGGGTTSCACCAAGAGCTTGCCAAAGTTTTTCTCAATGCTGCCAATTTCGACAAGCAAGATGAAGGGCATGCTGAAAGTCGCATGTCTTTTGAGGATTTCAGAAGGTGGTGTACCCTTCTTCCATCTGTCAGGAAGTTCCTTGGAAGTTTGATGACACCATCTGATCCAGGTAATTGATTCTATCTTGCAATTTTAACCTTTAATCTGGTCTTCAAATCTGYAGTCGCCTTGTGATTTGGTGGTGCCTTTCCATAAGTGATCAAGGGAATCATGGAGTTTTAAAGAGTTTCTTTTGTTCYTTGGGTGTATCATTTCTTTTTGTAGGGTCTCAAGTTCCTCAGCTGCAGCTTAACAATATTGACTCCYWTCTAGTTCTGCTGAGAAAGGAATATGCTTGGATAATTGGAGGAGCACTGTCCCAACATGAATTGGATGAATGGAAACTGGTTTACCACAGTGCAATTCATGGCCAGAGTTTCAACACGTTCTTGGGAAAAATATCGTATGTAGCTTGTTGAACTTGTTTACTGCYTGTTTTCTATCTCCTGTTCGGCTACTGATAATGTGGTAGACACCTAAAAATGGGAGACAAGACTATAAGCCAACTGTATCGTGTGAAAAAGGATAATTGTTATTAGACTAGGAAAATAGTGATGGGGCAGACTCTTGTTAGCTTCTTACATAGAGGAAGTTTCCATGAAGCGAAACTTTTTCTGTCTTCTCTTTTCTTCATTGTTTTGGAAATGAAATGGTTAGCCTGAGTGTGGGTATAGGGGTGGGAAGATCTSAAGAACTCTTGGGGTTCTGTCTCCCTTTATTCCTTCTTTTTCTTTTTCCTTTTCTGCCTTTGGTTTCAACTAATTTTTGTTAAGAGAGTAACGAAAAACTCTGTAAAAGCCTTTTGACGGGCATTTAACCCTCTATTTTGTGGTAAATTTGATCGAATAGCAGGCTGAGAATATTTAACTTCACTGTTGCATGATGCCCACTTGTATGCCACAGTAATTTGGTTTACCATTTAAACCTTACTGGGAAATGCCTTTATGAATATTCATCTCAGCTGTTTCTGAAAGTTGTGATGGTATAAATTTCTATTAGTTCAGTTTCTGAATTTCTATTATTATTCTTTGAGTAGGATTGGAATTGGTAACTGTTCCATTGAACTGCAGAAATGATGAAGGACCAACTGTTCTGGTTATTAAAGATAAAGAAGGTTACATATATGGAGGTTATGCTTCTCAACCTTGGGAAAGGCATGGTGATTTTTATGGGGACATGAAGTCTTTTCTTTTCCAGATATACCCAAAAGCTTCAGTCTTCCGGCCAAGTGGAGCAAATCACAATTTACAATGGGTAAGGTTGCAGAGAATTTGTGGAATATTTCCAAGGCTTGTTACGGTTCTTTTCTATTTTTATTTTTATTTRGTAGCAGTGATTCTGTATCGATTGTGATATCATGAAAATAGTTTATCTCCTTTTCTTTTGGCAGTGTGCAGTGAACTTCAGCTCGGAAAGCATCCCAAATGGCATTGGCTTTGGAGGACGAGTTAATCATTTTGGTTTGTTCCTCTCAGCAAACTTTGATCGGGGCCAGACATTTGAGTGCACCACCTTCGGTAGCCCTTGCTTAGCGAAGACCAATCAAATATGTCCTGAAGTCATAGAATGCTGGGAAATAGTGTCAAATGGAGCTCAAAATGAAAGGTCAGAGGCCATTAGAGGAACTGTATTGGAGAGGTTTAAAGAGGATCGTCACATGTTGAATATGGTTGGGCTTGCAAATTCGAGCGAGTAGATTCTGCTTATGACCGTTCCCATCTGCCACATATCCATGAAACTTCCCTATCTCCCACTACAAACGAAGGAGAAACGAAGGAAGGATTGAACAAAGAATCACCTGTGAATGGGTGGAGCTGGAGAATGGAGCAGCAGCATGTCTGAAGTCTGATTTGTGTATATTAAACTAAACCCTGTTCTACTAAAATGATTACGTCTCGTTACCTATGCTCGGTTGATTAGATAGTTAACTGTATGAAGTGAAAACCTATGTTCGGAATGGCTTTGCTAGACTTTGGGCAGAGTACATGAGGACTTTTGGCTAGATTTGATATTCTTAACAGTGAATATCGTATCTCTTTGAGCTTCTTTTCCGTGTGGCGACCGTATCAATCAGATGTGGAGTAATGCAGAAAACTTGCTAATGAAACAGTCACTTTGAATTGAAAAGAGAGGTAATATGACCTATTCCAATAAAACATCAAAGAAATTCGAGAACACCTTGAATACTACTGGTCTRAYAGGATAACAATCTGAATGGGTTTCAATGCGAGGAAGSAGAAAAAGAYTCACAGAAATCAATGCAGGAACAAGAAATGTCAAAGTAGAGGTAGAGAAGAAATGGGCGTTTCATTAATGGAAAATTGGTAACGAGAATAATCAAAAAACTATGTCTTCCTCCCTCGAAGTCGTAGTTTTCCACTGAAATCTCGATTTGGTTTTGACTTTTGGATTATGAAGTCTA
>MEJB01000009.1:1736145-1769206 GCA_001752375.1 Rhazya stricta
GGGGGGGGGGGGGGGGGGGGGGGGGGGGGGGGGGGGGGGGGGGGTGGGGGGGGGGGCGGGGGGGGGGGGGGGGGAACAGCCTCAGGCTGAACCATTGCAGTGTTACTCGTTTTCAATACTTAGTGGGCAGTCTTAAGAACGTGACTCTCACAGGGTCCAGGTCAGACCTGTCAGCTCGTTGGTGTGGAAACGTGGTGACAGAATGCTTCCTCGGACCGCACCGCGAGTGGTTAAAGGGCGAGCGGTGGTGGTCATTAGTTACGATGGAACGGAAAGGTTGGACGTTTTGTTCCTACTCCTTATTATGATAATCACTTACAGATTTTATTTACTATTACCTAATCTCTCGACGGTTACGTTTGATCGATGGGAGAACCGGATGACCTCAATCGGTCTCTTCGGTACGGTAGAAAGTAGGGTTCTTTTTAACGGTCTCACTTCTTATACAAAGACTCTAAAGTAGGAAGTAAAAACAACCCAATGAATATCCGTGTAAGCTTCTCTTAATATTTTCACGGTACTCAAAAGGGTACTGAGCCCAAACTAAACACAAAAACAGAAACTAGTCCTTAAAAAAACTTATATGTTCCCTGCCTATTAAAAAAATGTCTGAAAGACATATATTTAGTGACTCCGACATGAGAAAGGCTGTAGATAGTGCAGTATCAAAGTACGGGAAACTCGACATCATGTTCAACAATGCTGGCATTAGTGGTTCCTTGGATCCTGCCATCACGGAAATGGAATACAATAACTTCAAGAGGGTCTTTGATGTCAACGTACTTGGAGCTTTCTTCGGTGCCAAGCATGCAGCAAGAGTAATGATCCCAGAAAGAAAAGGAAGCATCATCTTCACTTCTAGCTCCTCTTCTATAATGGCGTCCGGATTATCCCATATATATGCTTCATCAAAGCATGCTGTGGTCGGCCTGGCCGATAACTTGTGCGTAGAGTTGGGACAGTATGGGATACGGGTGAACTGCATTGCTCCATTTACAACAGCAACCCCTCTGTTAAGGAGAGCACAGAAGATGCTAGAAGAGGCAAGTAAAGAAACCCCTTCCAGCGGATCAGCGAACATTGAACAGTCAGTGATGCAACCGGAAGAGATAGCCGAGGCAGCTGTTTTTCTGGCAAGCGATGAATCTAGGTACGTGAGTGGTATCAACTTGGCGGTTGATGGGGGTTACACTAAGTTCAACCCAAGCTTTGCCATGTTGGTGAAGCACCAATCTTAACATCTTGGACAATCTCTACTGCGATTTAAACAATATATCTTCCCTKCTGCTAGAATTTCAAGATGATAGCATTCAGATTGCTCTCTGTGTAACTATAAGAGCCTATTAACGTAAGCTCACTCTCTCTTTAACTTTAATGTTTCCATTGCAATGTAATCCAATGTATATTCAACAGTAAATGTTTGCTTGTGTCATATTCTTTGTGGCGTAAAGAGATTAATGGTGATAGGAATGTAGATCATAGAATAAGAAACTAACCAAATACAAAGAAATAGATAGGRTATTCCTTRAATTGCCTCCACACATTAGCTTCTTCTTTTGTTAAGAAAGGATTATGAGTTGTTGGTTGAATTGAGAGCTAGATAGAGCAAGAGAACTTSTAAGTAGCACAGTCAGCCCCCATATAATTTGCCCAATAAAGTGAAGAGGCAAAGAGAAGGGGTCCACAACTCATAAAGTGAAGAGGCAAGCAAACTTCACTTATCCGAAGGCAAATCTCAAGAACTCATTTCATATTCAAATTCCTACTAGTCTAATTCCATCTGCCACTATGCCAACAACAGAGCTAGCTAGGAACAACAGACTAGGAAGACAGTACAAATTAAAAAATTTCATTCCCAAAGTTTGGATCCAATGGCAAATTGAGAAAATCCAAATAGAGAATAAGAACAGAGTACAGAGACATAATACGAGTTGCAAACTGAGATTAAGGTACGAGTTGCAAAGTGGATTAGCCCTAATAAGAAAAGAACAAAAAGTACATAGCTGRGCATCTMAAGATTAAAATTAAACCTAGCACAAGTCAAGGCCTTTACATATGTCAGCTCCATCAAAACAAGATAGCGCCAAATCAATTGAGGTACTTAAATGACTCCAATAACACCAGGTACATTTGATCTCGATAGAGTAAAGAACTAGTTTGTACCAAAATGCAAAATCCAACAGTCAAGAAACTTAAAATCTCAAGACCAGAAGTTGATATTATCAATTAAACAATAACACGACTCTTCGAATAGAAAGAGCAAACTCATTCAAGTCAGCAAGTAAAAATCAACCTGAAATTCACTAGTAATAGCATATATATATATATATATACCTCCGGCATTTCCATTTAGATAGACAATGCTCAAAACTGTTCCAACATTAAGTTTAGAAGAGTAACAATACAGGAGAAGTCTTGGTAACACTTTCAGCAAAACTAAAAACAACTCATTACTAAAAGGGACAACATAAATCTCAACAAAATTTAAAATTTCCGACCACTTTAATACCTCCTACGGCCACCACCAAAAGCCATAGGCGGCGCCACCATGAGGGGGGCCTCCTGCTCCTTGAGAACAATTCCAGGCAAGTCATTCATACCCAAAGTAGTAAGCAAGTCAATAGTCTCCTTATCGACCTCAATCCTATCGGTCTTAATGGCGGATTCATCGGGGACAAAGTCCATGCGGCGCTCTCTCTCCTCTTCCTGAAGCTTGAGTGAGATACCCCTCACTGGACCTTTTTGGATACGCTTCATAAGGTGAGTTGAAAACCCAGCAATCTTGTTGCGGAGTCTCTTGGAGGGGATGATGGCTACCTCTGTAAGGATCTTCTTGTTTGTGTGGAAGTCCAGGGTCATCTTTGAGTAGTAGCGTTCGATCACTTGCCGTGAGGACTTCTTCACGGTCTTGGTACGAACGCGACCCATAGCTCTGCTCCGGGAGGTGGCTGAGGGGGGAAGACCGGGGGTTGCTGAGGTGCTGGGAGAGACAAGAAGCAATTGAGGCAGAGGAGTGGGTTAGGGTTTGGACCAAACTAATGGGGTTTTTATACGAATGTCTAGATTTGTCTGAATTTACTAAAACAGGGCTGGTGTGTTGGAAGTGGATAACAAGTGGGCTCTAGCTTTCAAGTTCGTTGGATTTTATTTTGGGCTTGGGCTACTCATATCTGGAGGCTTTATCAGTGCCTTTTGATGCTTTTGCACTGCATTTGCATTAGTCTAAAACAGTCTTGGACTCTGGAGTCTACTTGCCTTAGACATCATGGGCCCTAATCCAGAGGAAAAATGCCAGCAACACTTTCAAAAAAAGCCAAACCCCAGAGAAGTGTACTCAAATTATATACTGAGTAGAAGTCCACTTTGGGGACGGAATCCTGACTCTGACTGAGGTGGACCCAAAGATAAACAAAATTATCATTGCTTAAATTTGCTATTCTGTAATATATTGAAAGTTCACGGACTTGACCATGGCCTTATACTATGTATTGTGGACTTCGTACTGGAGGAATCATAATGTGCTGTCCAGTTCTGACTGAAAGGAAATTTATTATCGAGTTCATATTCACCTGACTAGGAGGTTTACTCGTTCATCTAATAGTGTATAGATCATCTTTAAAAATCGACTTTTTGGTGCGATTTGTTCAATGAATCTTAAGTTAGTGTAGACCTATTCTAACCAAGACTAAATTTTCTTGTTGCCTTATTATGAATAAATTTCTTTATTATTTAATTAGATTAGATTTTAGGAAATGATAATTCGAGTGTAAAAATATTTAAGAGTTGTGAGAATTATGAGGTTCATAATATAAATATTTAATCGTAGCAAAATCTCTTTTTCCTATTCGTGTTCGTTTGTGATGCTTCTAGTATTTTCGTCTCTTTGACTAAGTTTCACATCATATACTGTCATGTAGCCAACAGGGACAACGTTTATTCATACCTCAACAAATACAGTCAATGCAGTTTAAAATGGCAAAGATATATAATCAATCGAAAGATTATAAGGTAAAACATGGGTAATATCTTGGAGGAGTCCATTTCTTGCAGTTTCCAGGATTAAGGTAATTTCAATGGTGGTGTTTCACCATCATCATGAAAGTAGGATTGATTTTGGAGTAACCACCGTCCACCGGCAGGTGAACGCCACTAACATATCTAGACTCGTCGCTTCCCAGATACACGGCCACCTGAGCGATATCCTCCGGRTGCACTGCATTTTCTTCCAGGTTTGGCACTCCCAAAAATGGCTCTTCTTTCCTCTTCTCTTCTATCTGCTGAAGTGCATCATACAACATCGGCGTCACCGTTGTGAACGGCGCAATGCAGTTCACCCTTATCCCATGTTGTCCCAACTCCACACACAAGTTGTCAGCGAGACCGACGATGGCCCTCTTTGATGCAGCATAAGCGTGCGACATTCCCCCGGCCATCATTGCATTAACGCTTGTGGTGAAGATGATGCTTCCTGTCTTGGCCGGAATCATGACTCTAGCAGCGTGCTTAGCACCCAAGAAGGCGCTGAGCAAGTTCACCTCAAACACTTTCCTGAAGTTATCTAAATCCAGCCCTGTAATTGTAGTGTTCATGCGACCAATGATGCCTGCATTATTGAACATGATATCGAGCTTTCCGTACTTGGAAACTGCAAAATCTACTACCTTTTCGATGTCGGATTCRTTAGTTACATCACAGRGAACGAAGGCAATGTCGTCTGATCCCAGTTCTTCGCAAAGGGCTATACCAAGGTCGTCCTGAATGTCTGCAACGACAACTTTGGCACCATTTTGCAAGTATAGCTTCGCCGTGACCTTACCAATTCCACCTGCACCACCAGTGATCACAGCTACCTTTCCTTCCAACCTGCAAATTTATAAAGAGGCAGAACATCAGAGGACTGTAAGAGAAACAATTGAATTGCTACTAGCTAGAAAAACGCTAAGTATTTAACTTTTGCTTGCGGCAGTTGATGAAGAGTTAAGAGCCATATGTAAATGTTCTCTGGAGGAATAGGAAGTGCAAATCACTTAGTCGCAGCCTTTTGAGATATTTATAGGGATGTAAGCAATGGTGAGATAACAAATGCAGACAAATACGCAAAAGGGGAGAGAAACATTCACCACAAAATCTTGTTGAAACAACAAAGCTTCCTATAATTTTTTTCTCTTGAGACTCAGTATTCGTATAGGGATGTAAGCAATGGTGAGATAACAAATGCAGACAAATACGCAAAAGGGGAGAGAAACATTCACCACAAAATCTTGTTGAAACAACAAGGCTTCCTATAATTTTTTTCTCTTGAGACTCAGTATTCGTATAAAGATTAATACCAAGTTTGCCCCATTACACTTGGAGAGTCATCTGAATCTCCCAAAAAAATTTTATCTAGAATTTCTTTAACATAATGTTAAAAATATAATTGAATATGAAATCTTATTTTGACTTAATAATCGCTTACAAGTGCATATATACTGTTGAAATATATTCTTAAAATTTCATTTTGTAAGAGGGGATAATTTTCCATGTTCAAATTTGTTCAATTTATTCTTTGACTGCACTTTTGAACGTGAATTTGGAGCTTGTGTTGCTTAAAAGACCTTCCACACTCATAAGTTTGGGAAGGAAGTTTTTACTTTTTACCTTAAGTTTTATATGATCATAATTTATATTGTCAAAAACACGATATATAAAATTTATATTCATCAAATTGTGTCATCTTTATAAATACACTGAACATATACACTTCACTATAAGAGTTAAGGTTTTAAGCCTTATATGTATATACATTTAATTTTGAAATAAAGAAGGTAAAGTGTAGAAGAGTTAAATAAATTATCATATTGTAATTGATATAATAAAGATTATGTAGTAATATATTAAAAAATCTCCAATCATACTATGACGATATTCCTGTCATTTTCTTTTGAGAACCGTCAATAAAGAAGCTCGAATATTTTCTCCAATGGTGTTTTATAGAAGGCAAAAACATTAGAGATSAAGTCTAACGAAAGAGGACAAAATGTTGAATATTTTTCACGAAGGGGAGCTGATAAATCTTCGGGCTGACTATAACTYAAGAATACCTTACTGCAATTTATGCCGGTCACCATTCTTGACTACCGGGATTTCTACACCCTCCAAGTATGTTGCACAGCATCGATCGTATCTCGGCATTGTTGACAAGTTTCAACTCTTGAGCCATTGACAGCGACCATATTTTGTTTATTAGATGCAAGATAGGATAGTATCAGCAAATTAACTAGGAAGTTTACCGATCGTAGTTGGAGGAAACAACATTTATTTTGAGGAAGAGGAGAGCAGCCCTTGTAGACTGYAACATATATTATGATTGAAGATGCATGATATTAATTTTCAAAGTCGTCTAATGTACCACAAAAAGTCCATAACTCTTGTCTGGTCTATCCGGTGGTGGCGACTGCTTCAGAAAGCTGGTTGGTAAGAAATAATTAACCAAGAAATAACGGTCTGGCTACGAAGTCTTCCAGTTGGAATGTGTTATTCTACTATATTCAAATAACTAGGGAATCACCTCACATTTGAAGACAATGACCTTAACCAAGACTATAGAACCAAAGAAATAAAAGAATACAGCAGCCACCAGAACTAGTATATTGCAGTGTGCTGTGAATTGTTTCGGAATAAAATTGTTTGCTGATTCAACTACTGTTTTTTATTTTGAAGTCAGCCTATGACTGGGGTAGTAATTAACCATAGCAGAACATATATGGCGTGCATTGACTGGGATTCACAGTAGACTCTTCTGACTCGAGTAATGATGCTGCAAGTTTTAACCAATTATTGTTACTGATCATCTCTCTGAGATCAGTTCAGAGACTACTACTGACTTGTCTAGGAGTCTCAAGCCAGAGGATTTTGGCAATCTATCTCCCAAGTTTTCCAGAAACTAGTAGTACACAAGAATGGTGGTTTTTTTTTTTTTTTTTTTTTGGTATATCACAATCCCTCTCATTTCAGTCAAAGGTCGCAATAAATTTAACACGTCCTCATGTTGTGGGTCATTTTGGAGTGATTAATTTTATTATCAATTTGRTCTTCATATTTTTCATGGTCATTAGTTATGTGGCATGGTCTTCAGTGAGTAGAGTCCCATCAAAATTAAAAGTAACAAAAAWGCGTATGAAAAAGGTTATTAGTGATTGAATTTTATTAAAAAATGAAATCAAATAAATAAAAAATCCTCAACAATGTAACGTAGAAGAAAAGAAGAAAGTAAAAGAGGAAATCATTGGAGTGGCAATCATAAATTAAGCAATCAGTTTTAGCATCATGGTGTAACTGAGTCTTCTTATGGCAAATGTTCAACTTAATGTGTACCAAGGTGAAAAGAAAACCCCACCAGACCCTGGTTTCATTGCTTTCCCTTTTCCCTTGCGCTGTAGTCCTAGAGGTTCCCAGTCCACTGGAAAATTGTTTAATGATCAGAGAAAAACTCACTTGGCTGGTCGGATTTGTCATAGACATTCCACACTAATGACATTCCTCCAAATAAAGCAAAGTATTCCACAATGTTTGGTCATTTCTGCCTGTTTATATCCCACAATGCTGGGTAGATGAATGATGATTTTTCAATGTAAATCTTGATTTCTTAACTGACTTTTCCTAAATTCTTTGTCTGTTTCAGATTTGAGAAATTCTTCTATATTTTTGTGTAGAAGAGTTTCAAATTTGTTGTCTGATTAATAACAGGACTGCATGGAACTTACTGGGCAACTTTGTGACAAAAAAGAGTTAATCACTTGTAGTAAAATTGCATCATTAGAAAGTAAAAGCACTCTGAAATAATTGCGTTTCCAAAGACCTAAATAAAGAATCTGTGGTTGCAGACATTAAGAACCACCAAACTTGATGTTTGATCTTAATTAGCTAGGAGAAAGATTGGAATAGGACATTCCCTCAAGATGAGGATTGTTCAGAAGTGGGGTTCTTGATCACCATCGAGAAAGTTGGGTTGATCTTAGAGTAACCTCCATCAATCACCAGGTTTATACCGCTGACATACCTAGCCTCATCGCTAGCAAGAAAAACAGCAGCCTCAGCTACATCTTCCGGCAACATGTATGATTCTTCCAAATTCACAGTCCCTAAAAAGGGCTCCTCTTCTTTCTTCTTTTCTATCATCTCTATCACCTCCTGGAACAGAGGAGTTTTCACTGTAAACGGAGAGATGCAATTAACCCTTATCCCATATTCCCCCAACTCCACGCACAAGTTGTTTGCAAGACCCACAACGGCATGCTTTGATGATGCGTAGGAATGGGATATTCCTCCAGCCATGATTGAATTAATGCTAGCAGTGAAGAGGATGCTTCCTTTCTTAGCCGGGATCATCACTCTTGCTGCGTGCTTAGCAGCCAAGAAAGCACCAAGAACATTAATATTGTAAACCTTCTGGTAGTTTTTCGGGTCCATGGCTGCAATGTTCGTGTTCATGGATCCAGTGGTGCCGGCATTACTGAACAAGATATCAAGCTTTCCAAACTTTGAGACTGTTCCATCTARTGCATTTTTTACCTCTGACTCTTCACTGACATCGCAGTGTGAGAAAGACACAGTGTCATCACCTATCTCTTTGCAAAGGCTGTGAGCCAAATCGTCCTTAACATCAGCAACCATGACCTTTGCACCATGCCTGGTAAACAGCCTAACTGTAGCCTCACCAATTCCCGTTGCTCCACCAGTAATCAGTGCCACCTTCCCTTCCAATCTGGAGTCAAAAGGCAAATACAAAAAGAAGACAAATAAGGAAGAAAGAAAACACTATAGCACTTCATAATTCACATCATATTGCAAGCAAACATGTTTTCCATTGTCACTTTATAATTGTCAACTTTGATGTCATCGAAGAACTTAAAAAGAAATTCTCGTTTGCTGRTATGTACCTTCTAGCAACTGGAGTTAACAACGATGAAATGGCCATCTTTTCGGCAAAGAAATTGGTAGCAATTTCTACCAGAGGTCTTTGGGATTTTGGTTGTTGTATTGGCTCTTTATTCTTTAGATATATATTTATAGGCGAATCCGGGCATGGCAATGTAATTCATAGGTAAAAAAGTACATGATCGATGTCTGAGGTTTTCCACTATGAGGGCTGAGATGTTGCAATATCTGTCTGACTACAAATACATTAATCCTTGTTTAGTATTCGTTTTCCGTAATCTGACTACAAGTAGAACGAGTCCACCTCTTCAAACTTCGATTCCATTATGTCTTAAGTCTTTTTTTTTTTTTTTTTTTTGCTGAACTCTCAGCCTCCAACTCACATGTCCAGTAAAATTTTCTGGGGTTGCTGAACCTTCCACCTCACATGTATAGAAACATTCTTTTACCATCAAACTAGATAATTTTTCCTCCTTGCTGGTCCTGTTAACTTTTATTTTGTTGTTCCAAAAAAAATTGCCAATGCGTTCGGATTGAATCAAACTCGATTGATCAAGTGAACTTTTTCGAGCTAAACTTTAGTCGAGTTCAAGTTGGGATGGATTCGTACTCAAATTAAGACTGCATTCGACTTTAAGTGTGCTCAAACTCAATAGATTTGGATTTGAAATAATAATATGTAAGTATATTTTTTTCATTTTTAATTTCAATACTAACTTTTTTCGATAGGTGGGAGAAGGTTTACAATAAGATAATGTGCTTTGTACGTTTTTTTATTAATACATTCTTGAATTACTTTATAAATTATATCAAATAAATATTTTATATATATAAATAAAATTCATTCAATACGAATGCTTTTTATAGCAATATAATATTATATTAAAGAATTATATGTAAATTAGAAGTTCACATATAGTGTCGTTTCAATTAATTATAACTATAATTTTCAATTTATTATGCTTAGTTTTTTAGAGTTAATATTATGCTTASTTTTGTCATTATAAATGTTTAAATTCATAGTATTTTCCTCAAGTGTTAGTTAAGTTGGCAAAATATTCAGGGGAAATGAGAAAAAATATCTCGTCATGTGTGTTTGAACTTGATAATTATTTTTAAAATTACATTATCTTTTGTTGATTTCAAGTTTTTTAGAATTCTAATGTGATATTTTGTGCACAATTGAGGACCATACGTTTATTATTTATTAATTGTCTATTGTTCTACATGTAAATTTTTTTCCTTTTATTTAATTTTTATTGTACATATTTTATATATGAAAATTTTACTAAATTAAATTTCCGTACTCTTTTTAAATAATTAAAAATTAATTTTAAATGCTCTCATTAAAATGAAAAATTTGTGACATGTTAACCAATGAAACGGTGACACGTGTCAATAATGATAAAGTTCAATCAATGAAAATCAAGGAAAGCTTGACGAATGAAGCGATGCCATGTCACTATAAGTGTCACCTCGACCAATAAAATTACTTCGCTTTACCTATAAATAGAGGTCGAAGCACAAGAAGAAGGGTCCAGAATTTTATATCAAAATCCAATAATTCAGATTAAGGACCATAATTTCAAGTTAGTTGTGAGAAGCCAAATTTCTCCTCAAATCTCGAGATCAAGCTGCGAAGCCCTCGAAAACTTCCAATGAGTTCAGATCCAAGATCAAGCTGTGAAACCCTTGAAAAATCGCAAAGAATCTAGATCCCAAGATCAAGCTATGAAACCTTCGTAAAACTCCAAAGAATTCCAATCTCGAGATTAAATTGTGAAACTCTCGAAAAATTTRAAGGAGAAGAATCAACAGATTAAGTTCTCTATACGAGAACGTTTCAGAGATTGTAACACGTATTTTGTTTTGTATTTCTCTTGTTTCAGAAATTTATAAAATTAATTCATTATTTCGCATTTCTTTTGTTTCCTTATTATTATTTTGCAGACTAGAGTTTCGTTCAAATAAATTTTGGCATACCCAATGAGACAATTTTTGCCGTTCATCTCTTCCCTTCAAAACAAATCAAGTTATATTCATCAATGGCTTTCAAGACAACATCTCAAAGGTTATCCCTTCCAGATCTGCAACAAGTGATGCTGCCATCAAGTCAACCATGTTAGCCACATACGCAGGACCTATGACTCAGAATAGAGCACCATCTGATGCTGGAAAAGAAGTGGGGTACTTCTCATACAATCAGATCTACGAATACTCTAAAAGTTCATCTACGAATACTCCAACCCCATGTTCATGGATGTTTCTCTTCAAGAAGGAAATGAGGGAGTTGATCCTGCCATAAAAATGACCATGTCATTGTTGAATCCTGGACCCAAGCCACAAATATCCAAACAAGATGATGACTGGTGCTCTACAAATTCTGAAGTTGTTGTGCACCAAGAAGATCTACAATTGGGAAAGCCCTGTCATGAAGATTCTACTATAACTTCATCTATTATATCAGTTATGATGATCGATACTGCCACTATTGAAGAACAAATAGCAAAATTGACCAAATTATTGGAAGAACTTGTAGAATATTCCCAACAACGAGATATTACGCTTGCTCGATTGTTAAATTGCCTCGATAATATTGGAGAAATAAGTCAAAATGCTCCAAAACAACCGAAAATTGCAAATGTTGTTGAATCTTATAAGGTTGCTCAAGTACAGTATCAATCTGAAGTCAAATCTGAAGCTACAAGGGAAGTACAAAACATCTAAGTTTTTTCTGATGGATTGATCCCGATAAATCAGCTGAAGAATGTTATTGCAAAAACACGAAGGAAGCGCCAGATTTTTTGAAGGGTACGCTAAACCATATACTTAATTTTACTTTTTTTTTTATACATGTCCCTCACTAATTCCTCACAAATTGTGAAGGATCTGAAAGGGCCACAATAACATACCTCTTCTTTATTTTTATTTTTATTTTCTTTTCTTTAAATATGTTTCTCACTAATCCCTCACAAATTTGTGAGGGATTTGCTTAGGCTGAAATAATATATGAATTTGTATTTTTATTTTTAATTTTGCTTTTTTTTWWWAAKATGTTCCTCGCTAATCCATCACAAATTTATGAGGGATATGCTAGGGCTGAAATAATATATGTATTTTCATTCTTATTTTTAGTTTTACATTTTTTCAAACATGTCCCTTGCTAATCTCTTGAAAATTTGCGAGGGCTCAATAATATATGTTCTTTTTGTTTTTAATTTTAATTTTACTATTTTTTAAACAAATCCCTTGCTGATCCATCACAAATTTGCGAGGGATTTGCTAGGGCTCAAATAATATATGTCGTTTTTCTTTTTAATTTTAWTTTTAATTTTACTTTTGTTTTAAACAAGTTCCTCGCAAATTCCTTACAAATTTGCGGGGGATTTTGGAAGGATATCATAATTTCTATTCAATCTATTAATTAGTTCCTCGCAAATCTTTTGGAAATGTGTGAGGAATATCATAATTCTCATTTAATCTGCTAGCTATTTCTTGGCAAACCCTTGCAAATTTGTAAGGGACTTGTGAGGGATCCTAATTTCTATTTTCTTTGCAAGAGTACTTTAATTCGTATTTAATCTACTAGTTATTCCCTCACAAATCTCTTACAAATTTGCAAGGGATCCTAATTTTTGTTTATTTTTATTAATTATTCTCAAGTAAATCCTTTACAAATTTGCGAGATTTTGCTACCAGATTAGTTTTATATATTTTATTAATATTCTCTCGCAAATCCCTCGTAAAAGTAACAAAGGTTTCAACCTGTTAGGGAAAGGCAACGCAAATCCCTTATAAATTTGTGACAGTTTCATTGAAATAGTTCCTAAAAAATATGGATATTTTAGCGACTGCACATGATTCCTCACAAATCTCTTGTAAATTTCCTTATTTCTTATAATTTCATAGGGAAATAGTTTTTGAATTCATAGTGGCTCCAAATTTTTTTTGTACGTTCGTTCACTTATTTATTATTTTACTTTTAAGATAAAAYCAATATATTAAAAGAGTTAACTATTGATATGTAATGGTATACCTACTCCTATTGTCATTGGCAGGACCATGGAATCTGCAAAGGAATGATAACTTACATTTGCTCGACGACATTTTCCAAGTCTTCGAAATTGAAAGACTGCAGCCTCTTGCTGAGATGGGTTTCTTAGAATATGTATATATGATACTGATTAATTAATTTTAAGGGTTCTTATCATGTTTTGTAAAAATTTTGATGTTTTAATAGCTCAGTTGGGCAATTTCTATCCCCTATCACAAAAGTAGTAAAGCAGATAACAATTGAATCTTGAATTCAAAGGTTCCCCTCTTCGTCCTCTTATGTAAGATTCAACATGTTTCGTTCAAAATTGTTAAGTTTTTAAACTTCAATTTGGTGACAGATGTACCTCCACCGTCGTCTCCTTATAAATCGTCATTCTGTTTTTGCTTCTACCAGTGAAAGAACTTGGGTTGGCTCTCCAGAGAAGGGATCTTCAGGTGGTTCAGAAGAATAAGTCAACTATGGTGTGATCATACAATTCCAGCGAATAACCGTTGAAACAGCAAAATATTCGAATTCAAGCAYATTGTCACAGCTCAAGGATGGTTTCTGTAACGAAATCACCGTGATTGGGCGACGCTAGAGCTGCACTTTTGCTCTGCGATGCCTTTTTTAATCTTCTCTGCCGTCTAAACATGTCTGATCTCAGGCAAAAATTTAAACTTGGGCGCACATGGGATTTTGCACTAGAAGATGCAAATGGATGAAACTGTAGAAAACCAGTCGCATGAGTAAGAGTTCCCTATTACTTTGAACCGCAGAAAGAATCTGAAAAGAAGAGTAGGAATATGGTGTCAGTGCTGGCTCAATGTCTGGAAATCTTAACACTCCTGAATGCATAATCTCCAGAAATGGATTAACGATATTATTGGTTAGACTGCTTAGAACAGTTTCAKGATGATATTTGGTTTTGCAGACACTCCAATCCAGTTTATAMTCYAAAAACAGAAGAGTCAAGGCAATTGCTTCTTCAAGACCTCTCTTAGAGCTACATTCGTTTTGCTGTATCCCCCATCAAGAACAAGGTTCAGACCACTCACATACTTCGACTCGTCACTTGCCAGGAACATTGCAGCCTGTGCSACATCKKCAGTTTCTGATACTGCATATTTGAGATTTCCTGCCTCTGAAAACCACCCCTCAGCCTTTTCCTTCTCCACATTTCCAAACGCTTTCCTCAGCATTGGAGTAACCACGCCATAAGGAGCAAGACAATTGACTCTGATCCCATGCTGCCCTAGTTCAATACATAAGTTCTGAGTAAGCCCTGTCAGTGCTTTCTTTGAAGCTGTGTAGATGTGAGATCCATCTCCATAAATCTCTGCTATTATGCTTGTAGTGAAAATAATGCTGCCCTTCTTAGTCGGAATCATCACTGTTGCTGCATGTTTGGCACACATGAGTGCACCATAGACATTAACATCAAAAATCCTTTTGTATTCATCATAGTTAACATCTAAGATGCTTGGAAGTGTATCTGTGAGACCAGCATTGCTGAACATTATGTCTAGCTTCCCATACTTAGCAATAGCTATGTCAACTGCATTTCGGATATCAGCTTCATTACTTACATCACAATGGACGAAAGAAACAGCTTCACTAGAACCAATGTCTTCACACAAGGCATGACCAAGTTCATCTTGGATGTCGGCAATGATGACTTTCGCACCATTCTGAACAAACAATCTTGCAGTGCTTTCACCAATGCCACTAGCACCACCAGTTATAATAGCCACCTTATCTTGTAGCCTGCCATAAAATAAGTGGTTATACATGATCATTCCTAAAGCAAAATTTGAGGAGAAAGATCTCATCCAACTAGTAGATGGAAGCCTTGCCTTTTGGTGACGGAGCCAAGCGAAGAAGAGGCCTCCATTTGTTGCATTCTATTTGTCACCAATGTGTCACCTACTTTTCTGATGCAAGAAATTACCACAAGACTGCCTTAAATGAGAAGGTTTCAAGCTAACTACGAGGTCTTGACGTATCTGTAGTGAAAACCAGTGACATATAGAAACCTCTATACGATATTGTAGTTACAATTTTAACTACTACGAGTCATTCTTTAGTCTGAGCGTTCCCAAATTTCTCAAATTTTTTTCATCTCAACTACATATTGTCTCCAATTGCTTTTTGAACAATGAAAATTTGATTTCAATTTTCTGTCTTTCTCATGTTGACTATCACATATGAACAGAAATTGTTTAAATTTACAAGAAACATGACGTTGATTCTTGCTTCATTACCTATACTGATCTTTGCTGATCAATGAATTTAGCTAGTTTCGTCATAACTAGCTAATTCATTTCTATTCATCTTTACTATGATAACAAGATTGAACCAGAAACTACAATTTTAGGAGTTTAATTATGTTGGTGTTGCTAAAATGCCTAGCCCCTATCGGATAACCTTAAGAAGTTAGCGACTGGTAGGAGCGGTAATGTTTGGATTGATCAGATTATGGACTAATTTGGTTGTGTCAAACTTAACTTCTTAAATACAACGAGACTTGAGTTTTGATGAACTATCCTTTTGATTGGTAGCAATCTCTTTTTTAAATATATGAGATTTTTGAATTAACTTAAAAAAATCCTTGTCAACTAGCTAAGATGTGATAGTGTCTTTTTGTGGATGGTCCAGTCAACTAAGGATTTTAGCCGATAAGTGATGTATGATTAGTACAATGTACTCAAACTATAATAGGCTATCTAGGATATCTATGAGAATAAACTAAGAAAGCTGGTACGAAAGCTATTAGAAAAGCTAATAAATAAAACAACTACGAAAGCTGCAACAAAACGATTAAAGAAAGCTATAACAAAGTAAGTAAAGTAAGTAAAGGAAGCTATAAATAGGCTATCGAAAGTTGTCAAGAAAGCAAATTGAAGAAAGCTTCATAAATTTACCTAGYGAAAAATCATATAAAATTTCACAAGGAAAGCATGCAAACTAGAATGGAAAAATTAATCATTATGCTAGTAGCCTAATAAAATTGGAAATACTCAATAGAAGGACATAATTGAAGATAATAAGCTTAATTTGCCATTGATTGATTCTGCGCCCTAAAGTTCTTTATCCCTTCTTATTTATACTTGGGCTACGTTCCGTTTTCTCGCTTGACTGGCAAATCATGTCCCCGAATCTAGTCCCTAATTATTAAGCTCCTTAATTATTATTAAAATCAGTTATTTTTTAGACATAAACAGAATTCATTTAAAACATACATATACTATCACTCTTTAAAGGGCAAATAGTTCCATGTCAAAACTCCAACTTTTGATAAAATAGAATATAAGGATCTTAACCATTCATTATTTGCCAATTGATTTTGAATTGGATGCCCGGGATTTTTAATACCTAGACTAAGTCATGAACTAACTTTCGAGGTTGAGTGAAACCCGGTCTATTTTCAAAATGGTATCTGGGGTGCAGATGCGGGCCCATCCATGTACAACACCAATCAACTCACTATAGGGCTGAAAAAACTAGACCTCCTAAGAAGCAGCCTCTCGGACTCGCTAGCAAAACAGTAAGCTCATCAATATCGGTCGTGAGCGTAAGACCTGCAAGAACAGTAGAACGAGGGCAAGACTAGCCCATCACATTGAGCACCCAATCAGGCTGCTGAGTGTTACTTCTTAAAGCCAATTGTGGGAATCAATGGCACATGCATAATCCACGTATGATACCAATCCACTAATAAAGGTCTCCAATAACTCCACCCCTAAGAAGCAGAGTCGTAGGACCCCAAAAAAAAAAAAAAAAAAACAAGGGTCTAATCAGTACACCCACGCCAGGTTCCTTCTGAATACTGCTCAAACAATTACAAACCATCCACACTTGAAATTGGTCCACCAATCATAGCGCTCTATTAACAATACTTCCTAAGATGTAGCCTGTTCTCCTAAGTTTAAAAGCATGTAAAGCTTACGAGAACAAACCTTATATTCAAGAAAGAAAAATAGAAACCATTAAGCACGTACAGGTTGAGGATGGTACTTCACAAGAATGGCAATGAAACTTTACCTCAGATTTACYGATCTTAAAGCGCTTCAATTCTCAAGCAGCCTCTTCCACWACACCTCTGGGCTRGCTTTCTTCGGTGTAAAACGGTAGATGGTAGGGACTATGGAGAGTTGAAGGTTGTGACTCGACTTTATCGAAGACCCTCCTACGCAAACGTTCCCTGTGGATGCTTTTGTGGCCGGAGATGAATAGATGAACAAACTTTTTTCTGGGGGGGACAGGGTTGATTACCTTTATAGGTTAGGATTTAAATGGGTTTTTGCACTTCAACAATGAAAAACAAAGAAAATGGCAAAAAGGAGAAAGATGGTGTATGCGGAGCCAAGAGGAGGAAGACAGAAGAGAGTGGGCGGCGGCGTTCCGCGATGGTAGAGGGTGATTAGGGTGTTGGGTTTGGACCTCCTATTTGGAGGAGTCCAAATATGTTTTGAGTGGTTTAGTATTAGATTCATTTTTCTCWGTTTTTCAAGTTAAACTATTTTTTCATGYAACGTTAGCAGCACAATAAGATGTTCTTATCCTTAAAAGTTTAAATTTGAAGATAAAATAAGAGGTAACAAATTAGTTTATACGAGATGATCTCTACTTTGAAATTTCAATCTCGTGCAACGCAAGTACACATACGTGTATCACTCCTTGATATACTTTTTAAAAGACTTCTTCTTTAAACTAAATGGTGAACCACCTGGTAGTAAAATAACTTTTTATTTGATTGATAACCATACAAAAGAAGATGATTTTGTCGCGGTTTGCATCAATCTCAAACTTCCTTGTGGATGATTGCACAAGTCGAAAAGCAGAGGAAAAGAAGATCGTCTGCAAATAGAAAGAACATCAGCTCAAGAGAAGAATATTTTCTTTCCTTCTTCCAAAGCAATATTGGTTGTGCTATAGCCTCCATCAATTGGAAGGTTGACCTCGCTGATGTACTTGGATTCATCACTTCCCAGGTACAGAACTGCTTCTGAATTTGCCTCCAATTTTACCTCTTTCAGGTTAGCTATGAAAGAAACATATTCCTCTGTCTTCTCCTTGTCCATACCAAGAGCATTCCTCAACATCGGCGTCGCCACTCCAAAAGGAGAAACACAATTCACTCTAATCCCATACTGGCCGAGCTCCACACACAGATTCTTCATCAGTCCCACCAGAGCACACTTTGATGCCATATAAGCATGTGGGACGTCCACATATATCATGGAACAAATACAGGAAGTGAACACAATGCTGCCCTTCTTGGCCGGAATCATTACTCTGGCAGCATGTTTGGCACGCAAGAATGCTCCGAAAACGTTAACTTGTAAGACCCTCTTGAAATTTTCGTAGTCGGTATCGGCGCCGAGAACTATRCCCTGTGATTTGCGTCCTGCAGTCCCGGCATTACTTAACATTATGTCAAGCTTACCATACTTTGAGACTGCCATGTCAACTGCACTTTGGACGTCTGACTCCTTCGATATATCGGCATGGACATAAGTAACTGCTCCGTCTGTGCTAATGTCTTCGCATAACGAACGACCGAGGTCWTCCTGGATATCAGCTACGATGACCTTAGCGCCATGCTTAACGAAAAGCCTTACGGTACTTTCCCCAATACCACTTGCGCCACCCGTTACCACTGCGACTTTGCCTTCAACCCTGCAAACCATATCAATTCATTGTCACCTAATATAAAACCAGATTCGAGAGACCAAAAAAGGCAACTGCATAGGAAAAGAGAATTGATGATCATTTTCGACTGTTTGATAAGTTCCTATAAATAAAGATGAAGTTGATCATTCATTTATTCCATTCAAAATCAAAAGAGTTTAAGTTCTCCCCTAAAGATAAAGAGGGAGATTTAGAAATATAAGAGAGTTGTTCGCCTTGAGTAGATGGAACTTTAGGAAGTGTGAGGTTTTTTTTTAAGACAGTGTCTCATTTGATTATTCGAGTGCATCTAAAATGGTTATTTTTGTTATGTTATTGTGAGTAAATACAATATAACTATATTATTATATTTGAGTTGTAGTATTATATTTGAAATTTCTATCTCAATAAATTGAGAGTGTTTTGTTGCTTCACATATTTTGATGTTAAGTATTGTTATTACGTAATTATATATACTAATAATATTTAGCCCGAGAATTCGTCTTTAAATTCTCAACAGACTCTATATTTTTTTAAATAAACCCTAGATATATAGTTTATACTCCCTTTAGTCGATTCCGATGCATAAGTTGAACAATATAGTTGGACAATAAATCTCAAAGAAATTTTAGTTGGACAATAATGCTTAGACCAATTTTATGTCCCACTAAAAGTTCATGGTAGATTCTAAMTATAYCATYTAAAAGTACATTTRCMAACAAATGTTTCCAATTAAAGAGAAACTAAAGTTATACAGAAAATTGAACGAAAGGAAAAGTGAGGCAAGAACAAGAAAATTCAATATAATCATAGTGGAGGGAAATGGTAATATTAAATAGAAATATCAGTTCTATCTGGCTGTATGGTTGTCATTTTGCTAGGCAAGCTGCAAGAATCTCATATAATGTTTAACGGGATACGTTTGGATATGGATCTGCATCGAAAGCCTATGGACAAAAGCAATCTTATTRAGAAATTCACCGCCTCCCAGTGAAAAGCTATACTATGGAAGTAGGCAAAAAACTTAGCAAGACAATTCCTTGTGTCATTACAGTTCAGGTTCGTCAATGTTTTTTAGAATAAGGGTTTTATTCAGACATCACAGGCTCTATGCGTTGCCTCATCAGAATAATATCCCTCCCCAACCACGGACTCACTACAATATCACTGAGATACGAGAGGCCCTGCCATTTCTTTGTTACAGGTGTGGTTGCCTCGGACACTCTATTCAATCTTGCCCGACTGCGACAACCACACACATAAAAACAAAGGAATGGAGATGGTTTACCTATATATATATATATATATGTAAGGGTGGATTTAGAGGTGCAGGGAGCAGCAATCGCTCCTCCAACATTTTTTTCATTCTATGTACTGTTAATATTTCTTAAAATTCATAACAAGTGTCATATTGCCATTTTTAACTCGATAACTATTCTTATTCGTCATAATAATAATGACATTTTGAACGAAATATATCATAATATTTTTATACAATTATATTGGTCAAAGAATATGATTTCCCCATTTTTGCCCCAAACTCTACCATGTGAGATTTGGTTGCCTCTATTTCCTTATAAATCAATTAGAAAGAAGTCTAAAATCTGCCACCTACCTTCTGACCAAACCATGAAATACTACTTTAAGAATTTAAAGTAATTATATAATAGACGGCCGACAATAGTTTATATTACAACCATCGACATTGAACCACAAAACCCATACTCTGAAATCAGACCTGTCCTGATATAGACTTTATTTTTTCAACAAATTTAGAGCTTCATTTTTATTTTTGGTTGTAAAAGGATCTTAATTGCATTACAAAATAACTGACTAGAKGGCCAAAATTCACAGAAGAGTGGTTGCTGAATTAATTAACCGAAATCGACGACTCATATGAGTTTCTCAAAATAGCAGGACAGAGATTTCATGAGTTCTTCTCTGCAGCCGATGATATGGGTTGCCCTCTAAGGTATTCAACTCATTCAATCACTCATTATTCATCGTTTCTTTCCACTTAAAACTCTTAAATAAAAAAGAAATTCAATCACATTCTTCCCAAATCCTTTCTTTTCTTCACATTTTACTCCTTCGAATCCAACTCTAAGGCTTAGTTTTGTAGTTAGGAGAGAAAAGAAAAGAAGAGAAGAGAAGAGAAAGTATAAAGTTTTCCTCCAATGTTGTTTGGCAGTTTAGAAAAGGAAAGGGAAGAATTTGTGAATTGAAGAAAAATTGAAAAAAGAGAGCAAGGATAGAATTGTGAGAACAAAGTCAAACTTATTTAAAATTGTCTCTTCTCCCATTTCTTCCCACTTTTGGAGAAAGTCAAAATAATTTCCTTTTCTCAAATTCTTTCCATTTTTTGCCCTCAAAACTTCCGAAGGAGTTCTCTCCCTTTCTCTCCGCATGCAAATGAAGCCTAAGTTTTATGATCTGTGTAAACGAAGTGCTTGTTTCGAATGGGAGAAAGATTAGGATTTGAATGGAAGTGTGAGTTAATTCAAGGACAGAGCTAAAAATGACGATCAAAGCAATAGTCGTCCCAACATTTCTAGAAATCTTATTATAGATATGAAAATTTTATTAAATTAAGTCTATAATTTAATTAGATAATTAAAAAATTAATTTTGAATATTCCAATTAAATTGAGAAGTATGTGGCATGTCAACCAATGAAAGGCTGACATGTGTCAATGATGACAAAGTCTTACCAATGGGAATTAAGGAAAGCTAGACGAATCAGGCGATGCCTCGTCATTCCTAAGTGTTACCTCGATTAATTAAATCAATTCGCTTTGTCTGTAAATAGAGGCCAAAGCACAAGAAGTAGAGGCCCAGAATTTCATATCAAGTTGAGAAATTCACATTAAGGTAAGGACTAGCCCTCAAAGACACCTAAGAAGTCCAAATCCCGAGTTCAAGCTGTCAAGCCCTCGAAAACTTCCAAAGAACCAAAGTCRCGAGATCAAGCTGTCAAGCAAACTCTCCAAAGAGTTCAAATCCTGAGATCAAACTACGAAGGCCTCGGAAGATTTCAAAGGATCCAAATCTCAAGATCAAGCTACGAAACCCTCGAAAAATTTCAAAGAAAAGAATAACGGATTGAGTTCTTGTCACAAAAATATTTTACAGGTTGTAATACATATCTTATCAAATTTATCAGATTAACACACTTATTTTCGTATTTTTCTTGTTTTTTCTTATTATTTTGCAGACGAAAAATTTGTGTAAAAACTTGTATATAATTGATATATTTTATAATTTATATATAATTTTGCCCCAACAATTCTCATTTCGCCCCTCCTCAATATKTTTGTCGTATACTMTCATCTATTAAAAGGAAAATTTTTAGTTCCGTCTTTAAATTAACTTACTATGTTTGAGAGTTTCTGGGGGAAAGAAAGAAATGAATAGAAGGGATGAAAAGCACTTCATTTCTCTCCTATGCTTTCTCTCCAAGGGTGGAGAGAAAAAGATAGCTATGGATTAGTCAAATCCCGATCAACTCTAGTAGCTTTCACGAAATGACAAAACAAATCCCTCCATTATTTGAATTCAATACACATTTTTGTCCTTAAAAAGAAATAAGGATAAATTTGTAAATTACTTTTGGAAAAAAAAAAAAACTATTTCTTTCGTGTCCCAACTCCAAAACAAGAGAAAAAATAATCATTTCTTTTATTCTCCAACTTCACAAACACCATAAATAATATTTTCTCATTCTTMTCTTACTTGTAATTACCAAAACCAACCAGCCCTAAGGGAGTGCAAGTTGTTCTGTAGCCAAGGACATCAACAYCTCACATTAAATTTTTACCTCAAATTTTACTCCTGTCCTATAAATAAATAACAAAACTCTAGACTAGAAGAATGTGTCCGTGCCAATTGGACGCCAACAGCTGGTTTCTCTGCATTGGCATTCAATAGGCATAAATGTACTTCTCTTAGAGAATTACGTATCCATTTACTTATGATATTATGAAGAAAGATTGAATGCATCCATTAATTAGGTGTATATATATATATATATAGAGAAGGAGGCAATGATGGATCTAGGGATGGTGTGTATAACATGTGTTCGACTAATATCGAATTGTAAAGGTGAACTCTTTCTGGTTTGCAAAAATATTAACATAATCCTCCCTCCTTAATTCAACTAGTCAAATGTTAAATATATGTAGTATTCAACTTCCATGTWGCTAATAATATTCAAATTGTTATTCAAGAGATCAAGATTCGAATCTCTTTATTATTCCTAAAAATATAAACAATAAAAAGATCAGACTAATAGGTCTGAAATCGCAATCTTATGATCTGTTATTCAAAAAGAGGAAGGAGAAAAATGCAAGAGTAAATGGWTGCAAGTGAACGTTTCTTCAAGAATCTAGGGCATCAAACTTTTGATGACTTTCATGTAAGACTGATTCGTTGTGCTATAGCCTCCATCCACGACCAGATTCAATCCACTTACGAACTTGGCAGCGTCGCTGCACAAGTATAATGCAGCCTCGGCGACGTCTTCAGACGTCGGCACGGCGCCTTTCAAGTTTGCAGACGCACGAATGATCCCTTCCACCGCGCTTCTATCTAACCCCATAGCGTTTTGCAGCAATGGCGTGGCAACAGCACAGGGAGATATGGAATTAACTCTAATTCCATACTGTCCCAGCTCCACGCATAGGTTCTTAGTGAGTCCCACGATTGCATGCTTTGAAACTGTATACGAGTGGGGCGACTCACCGGAAGTAACAGAAGCAACACTCGAAGTGAAGAGTATAACCCCCTTTTGAGCTGGGATCATAACCTTTGCAGCATATTTGGCGCCCAAGAATGCACCATAAACGTTCACGTCGAAAACCCTTTTGAAGTTTTCGTTGTCTGCATTTACTATGTTGAAATCAAGGTTTCCAGGGATGCCAGCATTATTGTACATGATATCAAGCTTTCCATATTTAGAGATGGCAACATCGACTAAATTTTGGACATCACTGTCTTTGGTGACATCACAGTGAACGTATGCAACACTCCCAGAAGAGCTCAGGTCCTCACAGAGGGAGTATCCCAAGTCATCCTGGACATCAGCAATGATAACTTTTGCACCGTTCTGTACAAAAAGTCTCACCGTACTCTCCCCAAAGCCACTTGCACCGCCGGTGATAATAGCTACTTTCCCTTCTAATCTGCATCAAAATGCATTCACTTCCGAGTTAGTTCTTTAGCCAAATATAGACTAGAAAAGATCGAGATTAACCCGTTGGCATTGGAAGCTTACCTCCTGTTAGAAGGAGAGGTGCCAAATGTGGAGGAACCATTCATCTTGGACGGCATACTGCTGAGACTGGAGACTCCAATCCGATGACGAGTTCATTTTGTTCCATGCAATTTATAGGCAGAAAACAATTCAGCATTCCATAAAAAAGTCCTGTTACTTAGGAAGGTRAAATCKCAGTCGAACACTTGTCCAGGAACCCAATTTTTTTCTCCCATGTGATTCTTGACAGTTCTTTACTAGCATTCTGATATTATTAAATATTTGGGTCCACACAAAAAGGAAGAAATTCAAAGAATCCAAGAGAAGTAACTCCAACCACTACCAGAATGGGGAACACTATGAGAAAATGATTAAACTAAAAGGACATTACTTGCCTTGTGCTTTCAAACCAAGTATGTTTCCTTCTTTCTGTGTTTTAATTTTTAATTTTTAGTATTGAATTCGTAGGGATTATTGAAAATGCGTTATATTTTTTCACTCTAACACATTGTTTTTTTTTTTTTTAAAATTAGTTCATCATCAACCAGATTAATAACGGATAAGAGAAGACTTTCTTCTATTATTATTATTGATATTATTTTTATTATATTACAAAAATACGAGTCCGAATTGTGTCTTCATAGTCTTATTTCGACTKAGAGGAATGTCAATTATTATTTTTATAATTCAGATGTTTTTTGAACAGGACATAGACAGCAAGTCTGATTTCCTTTTTGGTTTAATATCTTGACTTGTTTTCATAATTTTTTTTATTGTTTAYAATGTATTTTAAAAAATGAGTAAATAAGTTTTTTAAAAATTATAAAAAAATACCTGTACAACGAGGACTGCTAAAAGTCAAGTTGAGCCGGCCAATATATTTATACAATTATTTTTAAATTAATTGCCCATACTCAGAGGTGGTGTTAACATTTATGGTTTAGGCGAGTAGTCCCCCCAAGGACATGTTTAATTGATTAAGCTCCATACCGAAGTCTCATTGTTAAATCAGGCAGAACTCGGACATGATGAAGCCCAGGTACAGTTTCTACATGGAAGAAAATGGGCAGCCCGGATTTGGATTTACGTTGTGGATACGGATACAAGACTTTTGCTTAGCGGTCATGACCTCATCAAATGGCATAAGAATAAAAAGTTCACTTCAATTAGAAAAAATTGGGATCAAAAGAGAGAAGAACAGAGAAGAATTACCTAATCTGAATTATAACTTCCTCACATGATCATAAATACAGCCAGGACAAGTTCATTAAGTTATATAAACGTCTCCTTTTTGAAAATATTATCTTTTGGTCAGTTTTTATTTTAAAAATTACTTATTATTTACATAAAATAAGAACGTATTAAATATTTTTTTCTACTTTACTCCTAATTGAATAGRCTTATTTAATCATAGAATATTATTTTCAATGTGTTGGACATATATTGGTCAAAGTATTAAATATCTATAGAAAATTAAAAAGAATATTAAAAATGTCAGTGTGTTTAAATGTTTGTAGAATTCACACTTTTTAATATGGGTAATCTTATCAAAAATAACATTTAATTTTAAATGGAGTGAGTAGAAGGTAGTATTCTCTCACTTATCTCATTAATGCAGAACCAACCACTCCCAACGATTATAATATATTTAAATCCTTCCAGCTTGGTATTTCGAGATAATTGGTAAATAGATTGTAAGGTCAAAGCAAGTTCTTGCATTCAACCTCTAGCTTTTGTCATCATGTTAAAAGAGTTATAGGTTAGATCTTCTTCCAAGTATGAGTCAAACTCTACAAGTATAATCGAGATCGGATCAGTTCGAGTTGCATCTATCCGATCCGGATCCAGATTAATTATGTTGAGAGAGTTTTGAGTTAGTCATTCTCCCAACTGAGAGTAAAAGACTTTACAAGCGCAGTCCGAACCGAGTTATTCTGAGTTGCGCCTATCTGAATCCCGATCGATCTAAACTAATCTATAATATATTAAATATCACATTGAATGCTTAATGGGCATTTGAGGTGACTCGAGACCGTTGAATCTTTGAAAATTAACTAGCGTGGYCAAATAATTATTTAATTAATAATTATAAACGATTTTGCAACAATATTATTATATCATAAGTACAATTATTATTATAAGATTTTTTAATATGATCTATACATGTATATTTTCCTCTCATTTTGCTAATATCATTTATAATCCATGCATATGTATGTAATTTTAAATTCTTAACTAATTAAAATTTGTGTGTTGATTGATTGTAATTCCAAGCGAATTGATTTACATCTTCACGACCTTATCAAGATGTAAGTTGTATAAAACTTCAAAAAATTATAATAATAGAAAGGTAAAATTCTAATTAGATAATACAAAAATATTATGCAATAAATAAACACATATATCAGATTTAAAATTACATGTAAGTTACGTTCTTCTGTATTAATGAAAAATAAAACCCCTATTTAATTGATTAGAACCGTTTCAATGTCAAATGACCGACCTGGTTAGACTTCTTTTAAAAGTAAATAAATAAAGGACGATGATTAGACTAATGAGCTGCTGCTAATTTAATTGGCCAGAACCGTGGATGAAAAATCAAACCACATCTCTTTCTCAAAAAAAAATAAAAAAATAAAATGTAAACGAAGACTTTGTACCTCACAAGCCACAAGTTTATAGTATATGTGATTCGGAGATGATGTATTAGATGACACACTCTGACATAATTGGAGAATGTGAGGCAGATTCAAACGTAAAAATTTTCAATATTTGATAAAATATGTTGTTTGATCTGATACAATTTTTTTTTCAAACAAAAGAATTCTTCAGTCTAGTATAAGATACTATTGAAGATAGAAGAAGATCGGGCAGAAACAGCAAGGGAATGAATATATATAGAGAGAGTTCTTTAGAAGATTTTTCAACCCCTGCCCATTTGCCATTGTCTGGGAGCCTGCAGAAGGACGATCGATTATAATTAGCTCCATCAACTCCATTGTTGCAGCTAAGCTCCAGTCGTCTTATACAGATACAAACGAGATGGATGTCACTGCGTCTGGGGTTTCTTCAAACAAAAGGTTTAATCTCTCTTAATACGTTTTTCACTTAGTTGATATATTAGGGAAGAATATTGTTACCTCATAAACTTATTCTCATATAACTGCCTGTTCTTTTAAATTTCAGGCTAGAAAGCAAGGTTGCAATTATTACCGGCGGTGCCAGCGGTATCGGAGCAGCTGCTGTACGTCTGTTTTCAGAAAATGGKGCTAAGGTTGTCATAGCGGATATCCAAGACAATCTTGGCCAGGAACTTGCTAGTGAACTTGGCCCYAATGTATGCTTCATCCACTGTGATGTATCGGAAGAGGAAGATGTCAGCAACCTGGTTGATACCACGGTAGCCAAATATGGGCAACTAGACATCATGTATAATAATGCAGGTCTCATTGACGGCATTTTCATGGGCATCTTGGATACCTCTAAGTCAGTCGTGGAACGTCTTTTGGCCGTCAATTTGATGGGTTCATTGCTCGGAGCCAAACATGCAGCAAGGGTCATGATTCCCCGGCGKAAGGGCTGCATACTCTTCACAGCCAGTGCGTGTGTGAACATAGCCGGCCTCGGGACCCATGCATATGCAGTCACGAAGCATGGAATTGCTGGTCTTTCTAAGAACCTATCGGCGGAGCTCGGCCAGCACGGCATACGAGTCAACTGTATCTCGCCTTCCGCGGTGATCAACACCAACARCGGTGAGGGGGCGCAGTCTTTATCTGAGGAAGTAGCAGAACAAGGACGATTACTTTTTGCAAGTGAGATGAGTAACTTGAAAGGAAAGCTACTGACGGCGGAGGATGTTGCGCGGGCAGCTCTTTACTTAGCTAGTGATGAAGCTAGTTACGTGAGTGGGCTCAACCTCGTCGTTGACGGAGGATACAGTGTTGTGAATCCTACCATGATGAGAGCTCTTGCCCAACTCTTACCCAAATAAAATTATAATTAAAAAAAGGAAAAAACCCAAGGGCCTTTTATCTTCTTCTACAATGTATGATAGATTGTTGGATAAGTAAATTGAATTTAAATCATCACCTTTCTAATAAGTTCGCTATTTTGTTTAAGAGTCTTATATTTTTGGAAAATTTGAATGAGTAATTTGCTTAAGTTTCTATATGATTGTTGTTCAAAGAGTTGTCTATGTGAATCTAAGCTTTGAGATTCCTAGGTCAATTCATATGTATACATGTTGGTGTATTTTGTAAGGCAAAATCAAATGAATAAAATTTCAATTATTCCACCCTTTTTGCCTTCAAATTTGGTATGAGAACAAAAAGTTTCTCTCGTGCCTCATTTTAATAGGAGAAAGTTTGATTTTTGGCGTAATCTAATGAACCTACTCACAAGACTTACGGAATGTTATAGAAGAATGCATAAATCCACCAGAGGATAAATCACAATTGACTAAAGCACAACAAAATCTCCTTAAGAGCAAGAAGCAAAATGATAGGAAAATTSAAATTTTCAATTCATGAGAGGATGGCTATTCKAGGCAAATACTTGTCAAAAAGCATGAAAAAATTCTTGAGACAAAATATTCCTGTGGAGATCAAGTAAAGTACGTTCACTTCCAATCTTTGGGCCGAATTTGGGAAATTGGAGACTAAAGACAATGAAAAAAAATTATCAATTCTATTGTGAATCAAACGATATAAAATGAATAAACTATTGAGATTGAAAGGATTTTCGAAGAAGGTTTGCTAAGCCTGCCAAGTAAATTTGATCATATAGTAGGGGCTATTGAAGCATCACGAGACCTATCATTAATGTCTTTGAAGAGCTAGCAGTGATGATTGAAAGCTCATAAAGTAAGAATTCTTCAAAGGAATTCTTGATCAAGCCTAAGTCTCAATTTACATCCATGGGAATCGATGTCTCTCATCGTGGACGAGTTAGAGTTGCGCACAAGGAACTCGCGGAAGAGAGAATTGAAGAGTTAAAAAAGAAGAAAGGAAATAATTTTCTCATAATTACGGTTGGTATTCAGAAAGTATCTAGCCGATGTAAAGTTGATCTTAGAAGGCTACTAACCCTCAAATAGATGTGTTCTACTATTTTGGTCGTGATGGATATGGTTCTTCAACCTAACAAGGCCTAAATTATGATTAGCTAATTGTGAGTCGACTTGTCAAATCAATAGCAACTTTCTTTTAAAGATGGATTCTTGGGTTAGTTAAAAGGAGCTKTCAGCGAAATGCATAASTAGGTTGGCTATCCATTTTACCAAAGGCCTTACAAATAAAGCTTGAATCGACTAAAAAGTCTAGTCGAAAACTAAGCAGATATCGTGTGATTGGGATTAGCAACTAAGTATTTGTCATGTAAGCTAAAGTAAGCTAGCCATAGATCCATGAAACTAATTATAAAAATTGTAATAAAGTCGTAAAGAAAGTCATAAATAAGTGATAAAGAAAGCCAAAAAATGGTAAAAGAATTATCTAAAAAAGGCATTAATTGACTGAACTAAGGAAAGCTGTAAATAAAGCATGTTAAAGAAAATTGTAGATAAAATATGTTAAAAATGTTGTAACTAAAGCATGTTAAAGAAAGCATTGRAACATTATCTAGAAGTTGGAAAAATTACACATTTAAACTAAGCTAGGAAAAACTTTAAGGCAAGATAAAAACACATAATTTGTTGTAGATTAAGTCGGACATTTGAAGTTCTTCCGTTTCTTCTTTTTATGCTTAGCCAAAATGGACTTTCTTGCATAGAGACGAAATATGCCGAAGCCAATCCTTTTTGTTCCCTGGATGCATGCCCAATTTTCGGCCCATGTTCACATTTCCTACTCGGTTGTTAGGTAGTGATCGAGAGAGGTTAGGTTTTACTTATCTTCTATTAAGTTGATTGATCTTGTCGATCTTTTCATGCCAATCAATAAAAGTTTCGACAATCTGTTAGCTTTTGCGTATCTGTCGTTTTGACTTTCTCCAAACTTCAGCTGATCATCTTTCAATTGATAAGGAGCTTCTTTGTCTTGGAGGCTCTTTGTTGGTCTTGATTGCGTGGCCGCTTCTATCGATTATTTTTTTGTATCAACAATTACAAAGATAATATGTTTCCTAGAGAATTGAATGAAAACTATCTATCCTGCGGGATCTAGTTGATTGGGAGTCCCACAGTAAGGTTGAAGGAAAGTTGCACGCATGTGGCCATGATGCTCATGTGGCTATGCTGCTGGTAGCTGCCTGAGTTACTCAAAAATAATAATAATAATAATAAATTGAAAGTGTAATCTTGAAAAAATTTCGGTATTTATGAGTTTTTGCAATTTTGCTTCTATATTTTCTTTGGCTGGACAAAATGTGCCACTAATGGAAGACCACAATATAATACTTCAGAAAGGAACTTTTGAGCTTATCTCCCAGCCTGGGGAAGAGGGTTACTCTGGTGCGTATCAATATGCTCGTGCTCTTTGCAAAATCAGTGCCATTTTTTGTTTACATGTTATACCAAACACTTCCTACTGATACCATTGCTTCAAGGCCCGGTAGCAGGTGGTGGGTGTTTTCGGCCAAAATTAAGGGCAAAGGTTCCCATTGGTATTCCATTCTTAACAAGACCCCATTAATCCTTTGAGCGAATGAAATTCTCAATTTTCATCGACCCATGGTCATAGTGACCATCAAATTTTGGGGAATCTACTTTCTGCTGCCATTTCTTTCAACGCACCCCTCCCAGAAAGTGATGTTTCTTTTACTCCCACAAATCAGGCCCCTGTGACAAGGCTATGATATTTTTAAGACGTAAAGATTGAATAAAAGATCTCATTAAGTTGAAAGCAAGCAACAGACTTATAAAGTCAATTACATGGAGATAAAAAACAAAATAACAATCCACACTTGAAAGAGACATGGTAACGTAAATTTAGGAAGAATTTGTAAAATTCTAGACCACTAGCCCTTATAAATAGGGCTTATTAACATATTTCTAARCCTGCGGTAAAATAGTAAATCCCGGCAATTATTCAATGAGAATCTTGGTGATCATGACTCTGGGTATTGGAACAGACCGAACGATGGGTTGCAAATGCTCAGACCACCATCTATGAACAGATTATGCCCGCTAACATATTTAGCGTCATCACTTGCCAAGTAAAGGGCTGCTTTCGCGATATCGTCCACCCTAAGAGAAGTCCCTTTAAGATTCGCCTTTGAATTCATGGAATCCTCGAAAGCTTTACCCTCAACCCTCATAAATTTCTTAGACAAAGACGTCTCTGCTGCAAAAGGGGATAAACAGTTAACTCTGATGCCAAATTGCCCAAGCTCGGCTGCCAAGTTTTTCGTAAGTCCTGCTACAGCATGCTTTGAGCAACAGTAGGCATGTGTTGCTGCAGCACCGATACCTGAAGATAGGCTAGCCATTGAAATTATGCAGCCACTTCGAGCTGGAACCATAACACGAGCGGCGTGCTTCATGCCCAAGAAAACCCCGGTTACATTAACCTTCAGGACACGTTCAAAGTCTGCTGTTTCGTTGTCCATTATTCGGGGCTTGTTTTGGTCTACAATTCCTGCATTGTTGAACATGATGTCTAATTTTCCATATGTTGCGACTGTTTTATCCACTGCATTTCGGATGTGATCTTCATTGGTGACATCGCAGTGTATGTAGGTAGTATTAGATCGACCCAGGGAGTCGCTCAGTGAGTTGCCAAGATCGTCTTGGATGTCAGCAATGACCACTTTGGCGCCGTGTTCGGAGAAGAGTTTTGTTGTGCATTCTCCAATCCCACTAGCTGCCCCAGTTATGAGTGCCACCTTCCCTTCTAGCCTGCATAATAGAAGTACGTTGTTGTATCCCTGAAATGAGCRAGCTATATCCAACCGATTACTCTTCTAACATCACAGTTAAGCGTGAAAGGGAGCATCCAAAGCAGCAGATTCTTCAGAAATAAGTATTTCAAGTGATGAAAATTTACCAGTAAGTTTAGGAAACTTAATTGTTCTCCTGATGCAATATCTTTCCTTCAAACAAAGGAAAGCATTGAAATTTCCAGCTGAAATACTTTTAACTTACAGTCATTTTTAGATTTAAACAAAGTTATTCATTATCAGGAGATTGTTGGCTTCTTGATTTCCTCTTGTCTGTTGTATGGTACTCTTTAAGTATTCAAGCTCTGCAGATTTCTTCAAAATCGTCTTTCATGGCTGGTTATAATACAACAATTTTCAAGTAGTAATTGAAGTATAGAATGAATATCAGAACAATAGAAGCTAACAGATTCATTTAAATGAGTTCAGTAAAATATTGCAGTACGCAGCAGAAAAATTAATGGAACTGTTTGCATCTTCAATCATCTGGAATATCTCACAGAGGATTTGTACTGTTAGGCCTTAATTATGAGTGATTAAGTTCCATTTTCATGTCTCATAGTTCATTTGATCAGAAAGTGATTGTATTAGTTAAACCATGATTTGGAAGAAGAGAGCAGAGTCCAGACTCCTAACACTAGTGTAGAACATTAAAACATACCTTCTCGTGATTGCTGCAAGAAGGGAAGAGGAAGCCATGAAACTGTGCTGGTGACTGAGTGAGAAAGAGCAGGCGGCTGGGAGAGGCTGCGGGCGGCTTTTGGTGGGTGGTTCTGCAAAATAACTTCAATTTCAATGTCAAGAGCAAGAACAGATAATGATCAGCTATTCTATAGTCAAATAAATATATAGAAGATTTATTTGTCGTTTCACGTTTGCTACAATCATTTCGTCAACATGAGAACGGGGGGATCAGCTTTACTTAAAAATCTCTAATTTATTAATTTATATATTGAGGTAGAGTGGTTGTTATTACAAAATTAATGATTTTTAAATGAATCATTAAGTTGAAGATGACATCATATTTTAGTGAATATCTCTTTATCTTCCGCATCTAATGTATTAATCGATATAACCATATCCTTTCTCTTACCTTGTTATTTATATTAAATTTACAGCCATGGCTTTGGCTTTATCAATTCTCACAGAGTTCTTTCCACCTACCAGTGGCGGGACAGAACCAACTTTGGAGGTCAAATTATACATTAAAAGAGGGTTAAAGTTTAAATTTTTTATGTGTAAAAATTAATTTTTAAAAATTTTGGGAGCCAAGGCCCCTCCTGCCACCTTGTACCACCGCCACTG
>MEJB01000009.1:1774088-1785785 GCA_001752375.1 Rhazya stricta
GATATATTTCTTTTTTTATATTTATCAAATATAATTTCAAATTAAAATTTTTAATGTTTTCTTATACAAATTTTAGTAAAGTGTTAAAGAGCAGTATCAATGGTGATATGAATATAATATATTAAAAAAAAAAATTTCCAATTTTCCTTTCACAAATAGTTTTCCAGGTAATCGTTTCGATGAATCCATCTAGTATTCGAAGTACCTATTTGTTAGGTCGGGTCGTCGTTAGTCATTTAAAAACCTTAGTAACTGGGCGTAACTAAATACGTCTTTTTACTACTTTCTCTCATGTTACAAACTATTAGATATTTTTTCTTTATAAGATTAATTTGAATTTTTAATTTAGACTATATTTATAGAATTTGATTTTTATTTACAGCAAGTTTGACTTAATGATCTTTCAATGTGGCGTCATGAATAGATATTTATCTAAAACTCTCTCAATATGACGCTATGAATATGTATTAATCATCCACTTATTAATCTGTTTAAGTTATTGAGTTGTACACCCTCCTATTCATAATATAACTTTCTTAAACTATTGAGTTATACTTTCTTTGCGTAATAATATAAGTCATTAAATCATTTTAAATTTAGAAGTTTAACTAAACTTTTAATCTCAATCAAATACTAGTAATAAAAAGGCGTTTAAATAGGAATACAATTAGAATATTTTTTTATTCTAGTGAAAATGACTGAAAGGGAAGCATTAAACCAACTTGAAAATGCTCTTGGTTTTCTCTTTTTTCTTCTTCTGGACCTTTGTATTGTATTCATGGTTTGGAGGCGTGAAAAACTGTTGATTCTTCGGAAATGAGCACTTTGCTTGCCTTTTTGGGTTAATTACGAAATCGCGATGTAATTAAGCCATTAATATATAGCCTTCTAAACCAATCTTTACTACTTTTAGCTGCACTGCCGGCTCCGTATTTCCATGGCTTCCTCCATCGCCATTTTCATTGTATTTTTCTCAGTGTTTCTACAGCACATTACTTCGTGGGCTTCTGCACAGGGCCACATCGACACGGAGACCCTAGGACCGCTAGCCGAAGAGCTATTACGATCAGCAAGAGATCCCAAGTTCTTTGATTGGGTCAAAGGCATCCGAAGACAAATCCACCAGTACCCAGAATTGGGTTTTGAGGAGCGAAAGACAAGTCAACTCATCAGGATAGAGCTTGACACGTTAGGAATTCAATATGAGTGGCCCGTTGCTAAGACGGGGMTGGTTGCGTCAATTGGGTCCGGTTCTGAACCATTCTTCGCACTCAGAGCTGATATGGATGCTCTCCCTCTTCAGGTCACTCTCTCTGTATCTCTCCCCATTTATTCTTGAATTGATTTTATGTTTCCTGGAGGATTGAATGGAAACTATCTATCCTGTAGGAGCTAGTTGACTGGGAGTACCGCAGTAAGATTGAAGGAAAGATGCACGCTTGTGGTCATGATGCTCATGTGGCTATGCTGCTGGGAGCTGCTAAGTTACTTCAAGGCAACAAAGATAAATTGAAGGTATAATCTTGAAAAATATTTGGTGTTTATGAATTTCTGCAATCTTGCTTCTATAATTTCTTTGGCTGGATATAATGTGCTAATAATGGAAGACCACAATAAAATACTTCAGAAAGGAACTGTTAAGCTTGTCTTCCAGCCTGGGGAAGAGGGTTATTCTGGTGCTTATCATATGCTACAAGATCGTGCTCTTGACAAAATCAGTGCCATTTTTGGTTTACATGTTATGCCAACACTTCCTACTGGTGCCATTGCTTCAAGGCCCGGTCCAATGCTAGCTGGTGGGGGTTTGTTTTCAGCCAAAATTAAGGGCAAAGGTGGGCATGCATCATCCCCTCATAATGGCAGAGATCCAATTGTTGCTGCATCATTTTCAGTTGCATCTCTACAGCAGATTGTTTCTCGGGAGACTGATCCGCTSGAGGCAGGGGTATGCTCCTTTGCATTGCTTTMTTCCTAAACTTATTTTTCGGTCAGTGCTGTGCTATACCTCATTATGCAAARTAAACTGAGCTGAAATTCTTAAATGTGCCCAGACTGTATTCAGATGGGATTTACATCATATCTTGAAACAAAAGATAATAGAAACTTCTCAAAACTCCTTTTCAATTTTGATGCCAATCATATTTTTACCAGAGATATGAGTCTGAGATTTGGACATGTATATTTATATATAGGGGAAAAAACAAGTATTTCGCATATCTGCCTCTCCAAAATATAGCAGAGGCATTAATCTTCTTCAATCTTCTGATGCAAGTTGCTGAAAACTAACCACGAAAATTAACTTGGTTTTCCAGGCATGATCTGGATATGGAAAACACTAGTATKTTCATGGATAGGGCAAAGGATCCAATTTTTCACTAATCTTTGAGATCATAYGTTTTTCTAGTAAGGGACACATCTTGAAGCTAATTCATCAGGGACATCAGCATCTTTCTTTCTTAGAGCAATTGGTACCATTTYGCATCAAAAGAAATTTATCCATTTAAAACTTTTAGGTGGTGACTGTTGGCTACATAAAGGGAGGACAAGCAGCAAATATAATACCAGAGATGGTGGAATTTGGTGGAACATATAGAAGCTTGACATCACAAGGTCTTTCCTACATCAAGGAAAGAGTTAAAGAGGTAAAACTTGAGCTTCAAATACTTACCTTTATGCATATATACTCATAAGGGCTTCCAAATTTATATGCAGATCATAGAAATGCAAGCAGCAGTATGTCGATGTAGTGCAGTGGTAGATTTTAAGGAGGAGATACCACTGCCTTACCCTGTAACCAGCAACGATGAAGCACTATATGAACATGCGAAGAAAGTTGGAGAGATTTTGATGGGTGAATCCAACATGTCTCTGTTCCCTGTTACTCTAGGATCCGAGGATTTTAGCTTCTATTCACAGAGAATGCCTGCTGCCATGTTTGTGCTTGGTGTAAAAAACGAGACGTCGAAATCAGATGAGCCATTGCACTCTCCTTACTTCTTCGTTGATGAGGATGCTCTTCCAATTGGAGCAGCCTTTCATGCTGCTGTTGCAATGTCTTATTTGGATAGCCGTATCAGTGCGATMGATGAATGATTAGAAAATACACAAGCTTTTAATTTGTCTATAGTAGTKAAGAAAGAGCCTTTCACTAAGAAGTGAGCTCAATAATGCACTCTTAGAATAGTATCTCTTTCTAAACAAATTTCCTTAACTATATATATACATCATATATTGATATAACGTAGAATGTGTAGGAGATGGTGCATTAAAAGATAAATCGATCTGGGTACAATGATCATTCGATTCCGGGATARATTTAAGTTAATAAAACTCATTTAATTTCGTTCAAGTTGCTTCGGTAAACGAAAATGGTCAATAATCAGAAACTTCTCTGATCAAATGAGGACTTTGCCTGCGGCCTTTTTCTCTTTTCCTCGTAAAACTAGTCTTCATTATTTCAGCTGCACTGCCTGCTCCGTATTTCCATGGCTTCCTCCATCGCCATTCTCATTGTATTCTTCTCAGTATGGGCTTCTGCACAGAGCCATCTAGACAGGGAGAGACTAGGACCGCTAGCRGAGGAGTTATTACGATCAGCAAGAGATCCCAAGTTCTTTGATTGGGTCAAAGGCATCCGAAGGCAAATCCACCAGTACCCAGAACTGGGTTTTGAGGAGCACAGGACAAGTCAACTCATTAGGGCGGAGCTTGACTCGCTCGGAGTTCAATATGATTGGCCAGTGGCCAAGACTGGGGTGGTTGCGTCAATTGGGTCCGGTTCTGAACCGTTCTTTGCTCTCAGAGCTGATATGGATGCTCTCCCTCTTCAGGTCTGTCTTTTCCCAATTGTTCTTGAATTGAATTTTATCTTCCTGGAAAATTGAACGCAAAATATCCATCCTGAAGGAGCTTGTTGACTGGGAGTACCGCAGCACGATTGAAGGAAAGATGCACGCCTGTGGCCATGATACGCATGTGGCTATGCTGCTGGGTGCTGCTAAGCTACTTCAAGCCAACAAAGAAAAATTGAAGGTATAATCTTGAAAAATCTGATGGTCTTTTATGAGTTCTTGCAATCTTTGCTTCCATCTTTTCTTTTGCTGGATATAGTTTGCTCTTACTGGAAGGCCATAATATAATACTTACACTTCAGAAAGGAACTATTAAGCTTGTCTTCCAACCTGGGGAAGAGGGTTATGCTGGTGCTTATCATATGTTACAAGATCGCGCTCTTGACAAAGTCACTGCCATTTTTGGTTTACATGTTATGSCAACACTTCCTACTGGTGCCATTGCTTCAAGGCCCGGACCAATGCTAGCCGGTTGTGGCTTGTTCTCAGCCAAAATTAAGGGCAAAGGTGGGCATGCAGCAACTCCTCATAAAGGTAGAGATCCAATTCTTGCAGCATCATTAGCAGTTGCATCTCTACAGCAGATTGTTTCTCGGGAGACTGATCCACTGGAGGCCAGGGTAATTCTCCTTTGTATTGCTTTGATCATGAAGTTATTGCTTGATCATTGCGCTGCTATACCTTATCAAGCAAAACAAACTAAGCTGAAATTCTTGAAATGTGCCTGAGACTGTTGAACATGGGATTGACATGAAATCTTGAAACGAAAGATAACTGAAAGAACCCTTTTACTTTTGAGGGATCCAAGTCATAGAGCTGATATTTATGAATGTCAATAAGTAGATAACAGAGATGGATTCTGAGTTTTGAATTATGCATATAGGAAGACAAATATTTAGCTTTTTATCTGCCTCTGCACAATATAGCTCAGGGATTAGTCTTCTTTAATCTTTAGGTGCAAGTTGATGAAAACTTATCCAATAGTAACTTATTTTTCCAGAAATATCTAGATATGGAAAAACACTACTTTCTCTATGGATCGGCAAAAATTCCCCTTTTGAGTGATCTTTGTGATCATAAGTTCTCGAGTTAGTAGGAGACATTCTTGAAGCTAATTCCTCATGGGACATCAGCATCTTGGTTTCTTTTAGCAATTTGTACAATTTAGCATCAAGAAATTTAGTCCATTTAAACTTTTAGGTGGTGAGCATTGGCTACATAAAGGGAGGACAAGCACCAAATGTAATACCAGAGACAGTGGAATTTGGCGGAACATATAGAAGCTTGACTTCACAAGGTCTTTCCTACATCAAAGAAAGAATTAAAGAGGTAAACTCTGAGCTTCAATTTCTCTATCTATGCATATARTCTGTGTAGTCGTGGAACCAAGAAAACGTAATTTCACAAGAGCTTTAAATTTATACAGATCATAGAAATGCAAGCAGCAGTGCATCAATGTGGTGCAGTGGTAGATTTTATGGAGGAGATACCACTGCCTCATCCTGTAACCAGCAACGATGAAACACTATATGAACACGCGAAGACAGTTGGCGAGATATTGATGGGTGAATCCAACATGTCTCTGTTCCCTGTGACTATGGGATCTGAGGATTTTAGCTTCTATTCAGAGAAAATGCCTGCTGCCATGTTTGTGCTTGGTATAAAAAATGAGARGCTGAAATCAAATGAGCCATTACATTCCCCTTACTTCTTCGTTGATGAGGATGCTTTTCCGATTGGAGCAGCTTTTCATGCTGCTGTTGCAATGTCTTATTTGGATAGCCATATCAACGCTACTAATAGTGATTAGAAAACACACAGGCTTGAGATCGTTCCTAGGGAGGAGACAGTTGTGTTGCATTAAGTCTATCCCGCTCTTTGACAAAAGACATTTCCTTTTACCTTTCTATCATCGGCCTGGGATCAGCAAAAGCCAAGACAGGCACTTTGGGTGTCTCTAACATTTCTGCGTAAATGCTCTGTCAGTGATATACAGCTCCACCTTGCAACAAAAAGACTCTCTAATGCTCATTCAAATGAAAATGGAGATGTATGATGTCCTTCAACATCTTCTGAGATTAGTCTATGCAAAACCAGTTAAATTATTAGTGCAACGGGTACAATCTAATCATGTTAAACACTAAATTTTAGTCGATTTAAATGGTTGAGCAGTCATAACCAAGTCAAAAGAGTTTTTTATTCTCTGAACTCAGAAGCAACGGCTAATGCAGGATACCGGACAAAGTTCTCGTAGAGGATGAAGAGTAAGTTCTGTGCCATCGGCTAAACCTACGAATCAGCTAAATTTGGTAGAACTATTTGGAATCCAATGATTTTTAGGGTAACGAAGACCGGATTCCAATGATTATCAGACGAACTTCATCACTACTCCATGGAGAATATGGCAGGATACTGGAAGCTTCAGGAGGTATAGAGGGAAGAAAAGAAGGAAGAAGAAGAATCCACAATCCAATCAATCAATACTTCTCATTTCCCATTCTTCCCACTTGTTCATCATTAACATTTGCACTGCTATCGAATTGAGGGCTTTTTGAAGTACATTAYGAAACTGCTATCGATTATATTTATTCAATTCATTCAATTGGGCAAATTTCTGTGCCTTTGCTTTCATCTCCTTGGGTCTCTTGGGTCAAAGAAAGATAGTACTAAGGCTCAAATTAAACTCCGTTTATTAAAATATTATAGAACTTAAATACAATATTCAAGTATATCATAAAAGAAATAAACAACAAAAAATAATTAAAAGAAAGACATACGATTAAGTAAAAAAACCTCTCCAATATAGAGAGAATAAATCACGGGACAATATTCTATCAATCATAAAGGTATTACAACCAGCATTGAGTCCAATTATATCAACATATAACCTAAGAGAACAACTACAGCAAACAATAACATATAGAGTAGAGATCTGTTGAGATTTCACCAAAGTAGCCTCTGATGACGAACACAAACGATCACTGCCTGKGCTGTCGAGAGAAGCAGCGAAAATTCTCTCTCTCCTTTTGTTGTCTCTCTAATATCTCATTTGTGAATCTTCTCGTACATTCTTATCGAAAAAGGTTAAAAGTAACCCTTTTATATATATAGTGGACAATGAGCTTCTTACTACCATTCAACTTGGGTGTTTCGAAAACAAAAACAAATTCCTTATAACACCAATAAAGAAAGACTGACAACATTAATTCCTATTAATGACGTTAATCATTTCTTGCCATTCAAGAAGTTAATTTTTTCCTTTTTATCATACTATTTAAATGGGTGTGCTTGGGTACCCTGGCTCCTCCGTATTTCTGGACTCTCGTCAGTAGTAGCTGGAGTCTAACGCAAGTGCTCGTCTTTGTCTCCCCCCAAAACATCACAAACTCACCTCTGCACAATTACTAATTTAAAGGGTGCCCTCTTTGGAGGGAGAAGAAGAAAATGGTTTTGTGGTCATATCCTCCGACCCGTAAGCAGTTGATAGTTACAGTTTGCGGTCTGGTCACCGGCGCTGCTATTTTCGCCGTTGGAGCCCACCTGTCCTTCGCCAACATCGCCCCTCAGCAAGCACGAGCCAAGGCCCGGAAGGATTTCGTTAAAGCTCGTCTCAGGAAGCTACTTGAAGATTGATTAACATAGCTACTTGGGAAAGTGAATCGTGCACGAAGCAATCGACGCAGTTTAAGTTCATTTGCATTTGTTGAGTTTGACACTAAAGTTTCAATCTTTCACGTGGTGAGACCTCAATTTTCATGCTATCTGTTCTCCAATAGGACCTGTTCTACGTGTTCTCTAAATATTATGTGTAATTGGACCTCTTTTTCCTGGATTTTTGTTTGACAAAGTATGGATTTTTTTCCCAGTATAACAGGCATTCTATTTTCTCTGCTGGTCTACTGAGTTTTATGGTTATTATTACTAATTTGATGTTCTTAATAGTGCTCTTTTTGACCAATTAGGAAATGGATTAAATCTATTATTTGGGTTTGTTTAATGTGTTTTTTTTTTCATTTGGTAGAGTTTAATAGACTGTTGTTCATATTGATTAATATCACATTAAGAGGGAAAACACCAAATTCAACAGGAAACCAATAGAATCAATCGCGAAAAGAAAGACAGACTGATTAGCTACATATCTTCTCCTTTCCTTCTCCCTCCCCCAAAAAAGAAGGCTTAGGGTGCGTTCTTTTGAGTTTTGAGTTTTGAATTTATTTTGAGTTTTCAATTTTGAGTATTTTGTAAGTTTTTTAAAATGGGTTCTTTTTGTCATTTTGAAAAATTATTTTTGAAAACAAAAAACTGATAAACTTCTCTATTTTGGATGTTTTAGAAAATTATTTTATAGTATTTTATGCATAAATTTTATTATTGAAAATATAAAATACCCTTGTATAAAGGAAAATTTTATTAATTTTTTAAATAAATTTCTCTTTAGCAAATTAAAGGTTAGTAARATTTTTAATTTATCTAAAACTGTGATTTTTTTCTGGAAAATGTGATTTCGGAGCTCAAGATTTTTTTATTTTAAAAAAATTGGAAAAATTTCAAKGAACTTGCTATCGAGCCAAGCCAAACCATGGTGACATCGGCTAATCCACATGATCCGGTTCAGGTTGACCAGTTTATTTTATTTAATTATTTATTAAATTTTTAAAATTTGAATTTTTTTAAAGTTTGTATAAATTTTTGGAATTTTTTTAATTTGATTTCATATTTTCCATTATTCAGTTAATTTATTTTTTCATCTAATTTCATTTTTTTAAAAATTGTAAACAATTTTTCTTGTATTCCTTGTTTTGGATTTTTACACTTGTTTTAATTGAAACACTCAAAACAACTTTTTCATGTTTTCTGTTTTGTATACAAACCTTTTTCTTGTTTTCCAAAATGCATTTTGCAAAATGGGTAAGTAAACACGGTTTCAGTATTTTGAGCATTTTGAAAAACTCAAACCAGAAAATGGCTGAAAACATTAAAGAGAACAAGGCCTTAACTTTTTCCCTGTCAGATAGGTGGATAGGTGCAATTACCCATTTTTTTCAAAGCAATGAAGGCGCAGGCTCCAGTTTAGCCAGCTGATAACTATGAGGTGTTCCATTCTTAACAAGAAACTAAGAAAAGTTATTTTAGAAAAAAAAAAAATTTCCATGTGAAAGTTCTATTCTCTTTAGTTTTCATGCACTTCGATGATGAACTATCTTCCAACTGTATTTTATTTGGGCCATACCATGACAACCTCCAGTGCAAGATTTTATTAGTGGAATTAGGCATTCTACAAAGAATGTGAGAGAATAATGCAGTATGTGATCGAAATGATAATATTTATGTCTCAATGAGCAAAAAGAGGCAAAAAGAATCAATGCTTTGGGGATGMTAGCTCCGTATTAGCAATTTAATTAGGCCTTGAGCTCTTTGTTTCGGTTTAGAAAATCCAACAGAATGTTTTCAGGCCAAGGTAATTAGAAGAATTCTTTCTGCTATAAATATTTTCCTACAATTTGGTTTAACAATTGACACCAACCAAGCAAAATTTGAATGGTAATTGCTATTTGGTAAGCATAAAAGCTTATTTGAACCTTCTGTTGGTAGTAACTCCAACCTAAATATAGATCCTTCATGCTATAATTAGCATTGTCTAGGGGATAAAATATGATACTATATGAGAAACAGTGACTTCATGCAGCCAAAAGGTACCAGAAAATGCTCTTARAGCACACATTTTTTGTTTTCATCAAGATTACAAAAACCGAAGATATTGTATACCAAATTTAATAGCATTATGGAAAAAAGAAAGTCGGGATAGGTTGAACTTTGACAACAGACTTGGCCTTTGTTTAGCTCAGCAGCTAAAACACTGTAGCTATATTGATCTAAGTTTAATTTATAGGTTTCTTTAGCCATTCAAGGTAGTTGTSGGTTCTGGATTTTGGGGGATAATGCCAATAAAGGAATTTATCCAACGTCTCGTTCTCCTTTGAGATCCTTCATGCCTAATCACTATAATAAATAGCAGATTTTTTGTAAAACAACTCCATTTGATCATTGTAAGCAGATTGTTGTATCTGCAATTAGTGAGGCTCTTTGAAATTCTGATAGTTTCTTATCATATTGTGGGAGGGTATAGTTCCTCATGTGTGGAATTTGTCATTCTTTCCTAAACTTCGAAGAACTTTTAGCTTGTATAAACTGTTTAGGTGACATCATGATACCAATCTTCCTCTATTGTTTATACTCTGGCTATGTCCATTCTTTGATTTGGCTTTAGCATTGTTGTTTGTATATGATCTCATGCTTTCACTGTCTGATGGGACTATTTTTCACCCAGCTTCCTAGGCACCAAATTATCTCTAGTTCCACTGGTCAAAAGAACAGGTGAAATGGTACCTTGTCTAAAGTTATCATCATCATCGACAACAACAAATAGTTATGCTTCTCCACCAGCTTTGCAAGGTAAACTAGTAAATTTTGTCTTTCTTGTGTGCTGAAATTCTCCTTATAGGTTTTCTTGTACGATCTATGTAACCATAGGGATAAACTGCAGGAAACTTTGTTGATGATACTTCAGTTTCAAGTGTTCAACCCTCTCCCACTGTCAATCTGACTAGCGAATATACTCTTGCTGTTCAAACAAATTCATATAGTGAGATATGGTCTACTATTCACCATGATAGACATTCCGGTGAAAACATAGAAACAGGACAGGTGCAGGTCCATAACGAGTTTCTCAGTTTCTCTAAACAAGTCCATTTACATCGGAGCATAATGGTATGTTTCACCCCCTCTGGACCTCTCCGTCCTCCATTCCGCCCTCCCTTTTCTTCCTCCACCTCAAGGTTTTTTTTTCTCTTTCTTCTCCCTCTCCATTCCGCAGCCGTTGTAGTTTTCATTGAATGAAACAAACCTTCTTTCGGCCGCCATTCTTTCTCAATTCCCTCCGCAGACGATTCTTCTTCACTAGACGGGGCTACTAACTTCACTTTGTATTATGTGTTATTCAGCCAGTTCTAGACAGTCTGCGCAAGTTTTTTAATCCTCACCCGAAAACTTCGACGCAGCATGGAGGCACCTATCTTACGGACGAAGACAGGGAAGAGGTTTAGGTCGACTTGTTCTTCGAATAGTAAGAGCTTACGTCTTACAAATCTTGCCCCGTATTCGCGAGTTACACAGCTTCCAGTAATACTCTCTTCTTATCAAGGTATCGTCGTCGTCTAGTTCACAACGTTACCCCTGGCACACAATAGGATCATTAAAATCTTCCTTCGGTCTGTCCTTGTATTCCCCCTACCGTTTGTTCCGTTGTCCGTACGCATGCGATATCATTGCCGACTAATACCGGTGAGGTTTGGTGTCAAAAGTACTGATTTTTTGACGTCTCGGAGATCACGTACAACCTGTTCAACGTAGGAGCCGTAGCTCTGATACCTCTTGCCACCAGTTCGACACGGATACTCAAGTCCCTTTTCGTCGACTCGCTAAGTACTTCAATGTCAATGATCCCCGATCCTTTTCCCAATAGTTAGACCAGTTTAACTTCTTTTTACACTTTACGTAAGAAGATGACCCTAACCCAATACCTATACCCCACAGCATCTAGTATGTCCTCCCTCAGTTCCTGTCCCCAATGACTATCTTCGTATTTACACGACTCGTGCTACATTGTGATGCCACTTCATCATTCCGGTGCTCTGTACTCACCCGAGAGTGCCACAAAATTTCATCGTCGTTGTAGTTACACACGACAGTCCCCAGCGCTCCCAATTAACACTTTCCCCGGAGATCTTGTTTCTCGACTACCTTGAACTTCTTTCGGACAAATTTTCGCCTCTAAGGAGCTCCCTCG
>MEJB01000009.1:1788879-1858595 GCA_001752375.1 Rhazya stricta
TTTTGTTTTGAAAACTCATTTGAATTAGAATTTTTTCAAAGATGATAAACAAGTAATTTCTTAGACAATAAATTCAGATGAAATAAATTCACTATAAAAATTTTAATATGCGGGTATTATTTGGCTAATATCTAGGTATTAATTCGTCAAAATTTAATTAATTTTACTTTAATATTTGAGTATTGCTGTAATTCGAATATTCATCTCTCAAATTCAATATTTGCCTCAATAATTTAATGTTGATAGAATAATACTTGAGCATTCATCACTGTAAATTAAAGTAGTATTCGAGCGTTCATCAATATGAAACCAATCGTATTATTTTAATATCTTGATCGTATATAAATTTTATCTTGGTATTGATTTTTAAAATTTTCAATTTGATTTTTCTAAAAGAAGTTTATTATACATAATATTCTGTTTGAAAACTAAAACAAATAAGAATTTCAAATGAATCAAAATTTTATTTTTCTAAAAAAGTAAAACAAATAATATTTTAATTAAAAATTAAAAAAATCATTTTAAAGCCTAATCCAAATGCACCCTTAATCTACCAATTGTTTTCCCTTCAAGTTTCTGTCTCAATCAAATGGATGTGAGATAACCTAAGGAGATATTCGGAAAAGGTAAGAGGCAGGTTGAAGAAAGAGTCAAGATGCAGTGCAATCCAACTAAAAATGGAAAAGGGAAAAAGGATAACAAAATTGGCAAAGAAAGAAAATATAAAATATGGAAAAGACATTCCAAGTGCTAGCCAATGAATAAGTGCCACAATACTGAGCTCACATGCAAAAATAGAGCTCTCTTTTTCTCTTTTCTGCTCCCTCCTCCTCCTCGAGGAACCTCATCTCCTCCAACAGAAACATCTCATGATGGCTGACCCCTTTTGCGTATCTTCTTGCTGTAAACGTACAGCTACAACTCTTCTCCTACTTGCACAGTTCCTCTACTGCTTTTAGCTTCACTCAGCTTTCAATTTTTTGAATCAAAGTTGAAGTCTTGCTTTCTTCTGTTCATTTCTAGTATCAATTCGAAGCATTCTCTTTCTCTTCCGCTTTTGCCCCCTAAAGCTTCTTTCCATCTTTCTTGCTCTGCACKATCCGGAACCAAATCGAAATCTCATGCTTCGTCTCTACCACAATCAAGCCAATCAAGCTGCCAAAGATTCCCGAGTCCCATCACCTAGCGCCCACATAAACACATACTTTTCCGCCATTTTTTCCTTTCTTTTGCTTTTTTGGAAGACAAAGCTTAGTCTTGCTAAGGCCCCCCCAGTACCCGTCTGCCTCCGGTTGGTGAGTTCAAATCTTCAATTTTTATCAAATBCAATTTCCTTTATACACTACGAAGAGTGGAGACCTTTGAGGTTAGGATTCACTGCCGGAACTGGGCAAGTTCGGTTAAAATTGATTCGTGCACATCAGAAAAAGTGTGTCAAGTCCTAGCTTTCTTCACCGATCAGTAGTGAGATTTAAGAGATTTTCCTCTTCTATTTTTTCTTTTTGGGAACTSACCAGGGAAGAAGATGGTAGTGGCACAGCATTTCATCAAAGAAATTGTATGATCTTTTCATCTCCTCATTTTTTTAATTCCTTTTGAAAACCTCATTTTTGTTTCTTTTCTTTTCTTTTGAAAGGAATTTTTTCACACGTTTATTCRTGTTTTGTGTGGTATTTTACTTCATTTTCATCTTTAAAGTCATAAAGTGAGTAGCTTTCTATGTGGGTTTCTTCGTGCATACAGATRAAGGAGGAGGTTTAGTGAGAATATTGAAGAGCAAAAATTTGATTGTGAAGTTTAAGAAAACTAGTATAAATGTCCAGGCAGCAGAGCATGGCGATGATGGAAATGGAGGGTCTTATACCCAAGATCCGCAAAAGGGGTTGCTCAACATCATCATCGTCATCATCCAAGGTTCACAGCTACCGATTCAAGCGAAGCATTTTGGTTGGTAAGAAAGCCCGAGGAGGTATCGGGCTGGGAGGGTCCAGATCCAGCACACCAGTGCCTACTTGGAAAATGACACCTTTGCGGAGCGTCATTGATTCCCCCAAGTACTCTCAGAAGAGTAATGGTGGTGGGAGGTCCGGGCCAGTGTCCGCTCGAAGGCTTGCAGCTACTCTATGGGAAATGAACGAGATTCCATCAVCTAGATTGAGTGAGAATTTGGGAGAGAAGAAAAAGAATAAGAATGTGATGCTGTTGAAGAAAGAAAAATTACGGTCCTCAGTCCCATCACATTTATCTGATCCATCTCATAGCCCTATTTCTGAGGTGTGCTTGTCATCGTTCTGGAATTTTGCTTTATGTGTTTATGTTCCTCGATTTTGGATTCTTTCGATTATACCCTTTTCTTCCCTGCTCTGAATGCTGTAACTGCCTCTAAAGTGAGTTTTGATCTTAAACGGTGTGTTCTGAGGTAGGCTGATTAGAAGTTGTTTCTTAGTTCTTAAAGTGTGCAGAAGCTAACGGAAATGGCAAAATGAAATTTTGCATTGACACTGTTGATTTAGTTGTATACAATTTTGGTTAAATGWTAGTAATTTGATTCTCGTTCTTTATTTCTTTCTTTCTATCTCTTTTAAAATCCAATAATCTTTTGGTTGACATTAAAATGTTCAGTTCAATTAATTACKAATGGTCTAGAATGTTGATTGTGTATGAGCATATATAAGGTTTAGCATCATTGCTATAAGTATTGTTTTATGCCCCTTAGGAAGACTATTCTTGGTGGTTGAAATGAAAACTTTTTCCAATCTGTGATTCCTTTTCTAATTATAATGTAACAGGAATGAGGAAAATGTGATTTTAAGCATTCAAATTGAGCATTATGGAATTTCTGCAGATCATGTTTATCAGAAGAGAAAAAATGGAAAACGTAAACTATAACTTGCTTGCTTTGTTTGGATAGGGTGACTTAGCTTCGTAGCTTGTTAGTCTTATTCCATTTTAGCTTCTTTCTGGAGAACTTTGGCAACTATGGAAGGGTAATGATACTTCTGCAACCTAAATTTCTATACTGCAAATATCAATTTAGAAACAGAAAGAAAATTTAATGCATTTTTCAGGATAAAGTGAAAAGGCTTTCATCAGAAAATCAGGTAGTTAATAATTTATGGTGTAAATTAAATGATGTTAAATTAGTTTAGGTTCTTGCACTTCTGATGGTTTGAGCGCTCTGAAATTAGTAAAACTTACGTGAAGTTGCTATTGGAGATTTTGATAAATATTGCATCCAAAAGCAGCATTCCTACATTGGCGAACCAAGATGAATCAATTTTTTTTCTTTTTTTTCCTTTTTTGCGCGCGCTTTGTTTGGAAGGCATTCTAATTCCTAGGTTTAGCCAAAATCTCATTTTGTTTCGATTGTGCAGCGGATGGATCGATCTGGCAACAGGTAGTTTAGCATTTCTACATTGCCAAAACTTGTTTGGAGCATTCTATTACTAGTTTAGCCAAATCTCATTTTGTTCATTGTGCAGAGGATGGATCGATCTGCAACAGGTAGTTACCAGAGGAGATCGTCATCAACTTCTCAGAGGCTTAACCCAACAGACCACAATGCTAGGGCTTTTGATTCAATAAGCAGTGCTAGTTTAATGGAGGTCATAACCAATTCCATCCTTTTCCAGTATACAGGCAATATAGTCAAGTTTGAAACACCTTCTACCTCTATCGCATTTCTAGGATCTACCTGAAACAGAGATTTTTCCCTTCAAACATTTKCCTTCTTCTCTGTATTAATTTCATTGATTCTGTTAGTAAATAAAAGAAATTCACATTAATAATGCTTTAGATTTCTGGTTTCTGAATGTCTAATTCATGGACTTTGGTGTATAATTGGAGAAGTGGAACTTCTATCTTGCAGATTGAGACTAGATCAAGGGCACAGACACCCTGCGGATCAGTAACTGGTGTAAGAAACCYTCTGAAGGATGTTAGTAATGCCTTGACAACYTCCAAGGAGCTACTGAAAATCCTCAATCGTGTTTGGGCCAATGCTGATCAGCCTTCGTCTAGCATGTCTCTTGTCTCTGCTTTACATGCAGAGCTTGAGAGGGCTCGCCTGCAGGTTAATCAGCTTATCCAAGAACAYCGCTCGGACCAGAATGAAATCAACTATCTAATGAAGTGTTTTGCCGAAGAGAAGGCTGCATGGAAAAATAAAGAGCGACAAGCTATCGAGGATGCAATTTATGCCATTGCTGGTGAACTTGAAGTGGAGAGGAAGCTAAGACGTCGATTTGAGAGCTTAAATAAAAAACTTGGATTAGAGCTATTTGAAACAAAGACAGCATTCATGAAAGCAGTGAAAGAACTTGAAAGTGAGAAAAGAGCAAGAGAAATAGTGGAACAAGTTTGTGATGAATTAGCAAGGGATGTCGGTGAAGATAAAGCTGTAGTGGATGAGCTAAAGAGAGACTCAGAAAAGGTTCGTGAGGAAGTTGAAAAGGAAAGAGAAATGCTCCAATTAGCTGACATGCTGCGTGAAGAGAGAGTCCAGATGAAACTCTCAGAGGCTAAACATCAGTTTGAGGAGAAAAGCACTGCTGTAGACAAGCTAAGGAAACAACTTGAAGCTTTCCTTGGAAGAAAGAAAGGTAAAGAAAAAAGAAMTGGATCTCATAATGTTGTTACTGGTGAAGATGTATCAGCATCCTTAAGCAAATCTCAGATCAATATCCATCAGAGCCAAGAAAAAGAAGATCATGGGGAAGTAGAMGATGTTGTGGATGCTGATGAAGAATCAGCAGAGAGCGAACTTCATTCTGTGGAGTTGAACGTGAACAACAATAATAATAGGGGCTACAAGTGGGCTCATGTATCCACTCTTGGTCGTGAATCAAGGAGGATTTCTGTTGATGATGAAATAAAAGAGAGGAATTCTATTGCTGGGCAGATGCCRAGGAAAAGCAATTCCCTCCAGAGGAGCATTTCTGAAGGAGTTGAATGGGGAATTCAAGCCAGAAGTCTCCAGAACACATCTGGGGTTTTAGATAGTGAGAGAATCGGTGAAATGGATAAACAAGCTCAAAGAAAAAGTTCTGCAGATGAGACACATAGAAATAAAGCTGTGAAGGGTCTTAGGGACCACTTAGTGTCTAGTTCAAGGACAGGATCAGGGAGAAACTTCTCAAGTCCAACCCGTCAATTTGAGCAACCGTGGCCTTCACGAGATCCTTGCAGCATACTTCAGGAAAGATCTACGGTTGTTAATGGGAGTGCTTCGAAGTCAAGGCTGGGAGAAGCCAGAGGAGAAGGGCAGACTGCAAGAAGGTCAAAATGGTGACTTTTCATTAAAATATTTGTGAATCACAGTGAAGGACGCTCTAAGAATGGAGTAGTCAGATTGAGAAACATACATGCAGTGAAAGGATTAACACCTTGTTGATTAACACCTTGGTGAGGTTCMTGGGAGCAGCTGCTTTACATGGTACTTGTATCACTTTTATTCCTGGAGGAGTCAATATAATTTTTGTAGAAAGTCTGCAATCAGTTGTTAGTAACTGTTCCTTGTATAAAAATTCCTTACTGTAACCGAGTTGATTTATTACTACTTTTTATTACTTGGTCTTGATCTTTCTGGTGATGTTTATTTTGCTTCTCTCAACTAAGCTATACAGWATCTGCTGCCTGAAGATTTAGGTTATTATGGCGTGAATGCTTTCAGACTTGCTGCCTGATAGAAGCTTTATTATTTGTTAACTTTCAACTAATGATGTTCATCTGTATATATTGATGGTTCAGGACAGTGATTTATTTGTATGAAAAAATACTAATATTTCTGCTGTTCCAGATTTTCTTTTGTTCAAAAGCTTTATACTGGCATGTAGTTTTCTTCACTTSAACTTTTTGGTGTGGATTTCTTGAAAGTTCTCAAGAGGTATAAGGAGAGCGCCATTAAGCCTTCATGATAGAATTGCAGGAGTGAGCCATTGACCCTGTCTCTCTGATAGATTGGAACTTCCCCTCTCATTTTTATAACAAGTAACCTTCTGTGTACGGCCACACTGGATTATGTAGACAATATGGCGGCAGGTTTACAGGCTTCGAATTGTGATATCGTTCATAGAACGGCCCCTGTAACGTGATTCTCAATCGAAATGCTTAAGGTAATCGTTCTGCTGGCCTTTGTCGATCCGAAGAGATTGAGACGATCCGYAGAGATTGATACAATCCTCAGAACTACTTTTCTGTTGGCCTTATTGAATGGTAGACCAGGGSAGCAAYTTCCAGGAGACGTTTGTATTGAATCGAAAATGGCAACATATTATTTGGTTGGTGCTGGCCAGGTGACAACATTCATCGTGGACAARGAAACACCAGTACCTAGATATACTCAAAATGCATTCCTAACTTTTATTCAAGACGTACTTAAAATAACATATAAACTTAAATTATCAAGTAATTTTTTAGTTTGAGTCAGTTTTTAAATGTCTACTTGCATTGTCAAATTGGCTCATGTTCACATTGAGGAGAAAGAGAAAAGCGCGAAGGAGATAATGAAAAAGGGAAAGAGATTATCAAATGTTTATTGTGTTTGGATAGTTAACCGAAGGTGAGAAAGAATATAACTATCTCTCCCGCAAGTTATCACTTCTAATCTTCTTTCCACTCCGTTTCATCCATTCTTTGGAGAAGAACCAAAGTAGACCCTCTTAACTTCCCTCCATTCTTTTCCTTTCGTTTCCTTCCAACCCCTTCAGTRRAAACATATGGAGTGTCCGACCCTAAAGGACTAAAGAAGATTCGACCTGGTCCTGACCCTAGGAAATCTCGGAATGTTACTTTCTTTATATATAAGTTGTTGAGACCATGCGGAGCTTTGAGCCTTGATATGATCGTTCCTCAGCTGCCTTATTTTGGACGCGAGCACCGAGAAATCTCTATACCTCAAACATCCTCCTCTTCTACAATTCTTCACTCTGTTACTGTCCACAAGTTTCCTCTCTCTCTCTCTCTCTCAGAGCAGRGTGTGTGAATTTGAAAACCATTTATATAAGAGATTGATAATGGGGATAGGATTATTGTTTTTGACGTCTTCAATCTTTATTCTCTTCTCTTCTTCTATATCCTTCGCCAGAATTACTCCGAGGTTCCCTTCTTCCATCATTCGGCCAGAACAGTTCTCAGTCTRAGCTGAAAATACCGTCCTTTATGAGACCAAATATTTCACTCAAATACTCGATCACTTCACTTTCCATCCAGAGAGTTACCAAACCTTTCAACAGAGATACTTAATCAACGACAAATACTGGGGTGGTGCTGCGGAGAATGCTCCGATCTTCGTCTACACCGGAAACGAAGGAGATATCGAATGGTTTACTCAAAACACCGGTTTCATGTTCGACACAGCACCTCACTTCAAAGCACTCCTAGTCTTCATCGAGGTAAGTAATAATTCTCCTCAACATTGATTCATAAGATGTGATCTTGTTTCTTTTCCTGTTCCATGCAAATGTAKCATTTTCTCTTTTTTTCTTTTTTTTTTTCCCCCTGAATTGCAGCATAGGTTTTATGGAAAATCTATTCCTTTTGGGGGCAATAAAGAAGTTGCCTATTCAAATTCAAGCACACTGGGGTACTTGACTTCAACGCAGGCATTGGCAGACTATGCAACCTTGATCATTGATCTGAAAAAGAATTTGACAGCTYATGATTCTCCTGTGGTGGRGTTTGGAGGTTCCTATGGAGGAAGTGAGTATGGCAATGGCATAATTCTTTTATTCAGCTATTCTAACTTCGGACTCGGTTTCGGAAATTGATCGAAATGATTAACTCCSATCGAGTTTGCTACTTTTGCAGTGCTTGCAGCATGGTTCAGGCTAAAATATCCGCACGTTGCCATCGGCGCCTTAGCTTCTTCTGCACCAATTCTCAACTTTGAGGACATCACTTCTCCATACAGCTTCAACAACATCGTCAGCCAAGACTTTAGGGTCTCTCTCTCTCTCACTCTGGCACACGCGCATGAATCTAAGCTCATCAACACATATTACTGTAGCTTCCAAAACTTTAGGTCTCACATATCTTTSCCACATCACATATAAGGACATTAGATCAAATGAAAACAGTCCAATAAGACAATTAACGTTGGTCTAGTAGAAGAGTCAACAAACAAAACGAACATGGACTGGAATCATAACATATTTTATGAGGTGTCTCTTACCACACATTACTATATTGATTCTCCATGTCTGCTCACAGAGCGAGAGTGAGAACTGTTACCAAGTGATCAAGAAATCATGGCAACAAATCGAAGACACTGCAAAACAATCAGGCGGGTTGGAATTGCTGCGAAAGTCTTTCAGAATATGCAAGTAAGAAACTCTTTCACAAACACCATAGAAGATATTTCACCAAACCCCTATTCTCAAATGTCCACATGAAGGTCTCAAATATACATAAACACCTATGGTTGATCTCATTTTTGAACATTTTGGACAGGAATGACATAAGTGCAGGTTCTCTTGAAGGTTGGTTGGAAACAGCATATGTATACACGGCCATGACGGATTATCCAACTCCTACCAATTTTCTAAACCCCTTGCCAGCATATCCAGTCAAGCAGGTAAGACTAAGGCCTTCTCCAGAGTGAAAACAGGGACAAAAATATTCTATAACATTCAAATTTTCTTGCATTATTCTAGAAGAAGATCAAAGTTGGAAATTAACTAAGAAATTGTCCAGATGTGCAAGGCAATTGATGATCCACAGAAGGGAAATAATACGTTCGACAAGTTATATGCTGCTGCTAACACATACTACAACTACACTGGAAATGTCACATGCTTTGACCTATATGACAATTCAGATCCTCATGGCCTCGGCGAGTGGTCATGGCAGGTATCTTACTACTCCCCTTTCTCTAGCTTATCACATGCTTGCAAGCATAAGCATTGAGTCAAAAKTGTGGTGCAAGMGTGGTAAAATGACGAAAGTGACCCCTTATGTATGGGTGTATTTTTTTCCTATGCGATCATAGGAACGAATCATTTTTATCGTTTCTCTCATGGGTCAGCGGGATTCAAAAGATCATTAGATAAAAAATTTGTTACCAAATTGACTTACTTGGGAAAATGTCATCTAACGAAGCGCAAAATGTGAGAGCATCCAGGAAGATCACAAGTAGATCTTGGGTCTATCTTCCTTCTTTTTATTATCAATTATAATTAAACCTAATCTTCTTTGGATCCTGAAATGCCGTCGTGATCTCAATTATTGCCTTTCTTTCCTTTTGGTGATTACTGATTAGAATGCCAACGAATTAGAGGGATGAAATGATTTGATTTTTGACCCATGGAGACCCAGTCAAAATTGTTCTTTTCCACTTAGGGTAGGAAATTTTGATAATGTAGAAGAATTTATTTGAGTGAAATTCTTTGTATTCTTGAAAATTTATTCGAGAAGGTATTTATTATTATTTTTCGATTTTATTTATAAGAATATGCTAAATCACATTTCGTGGGAAAAATATGAATYACACTAACGGAAACTTTGGCTTGGTAGAGGGAGAAAAAGAGGGCGGACGAGTTTAATATTAAATTACAAACTTCGCTGAAGGATAATCYTATTTAAATATTTTAGTATTAATTAGTATTTAAATATTTTAATATTACTTAATATAAATGTGACAAAATCTTAATCATGAATGAGCGTTACACAAAAATTGACCACGTACCACTTTGGTCGTCGGCATCCAAGCCATCTTCTTTATTGCTTTCTCCTTTCAAAATAACTATCGTTTTGAATAATTTTTTTAAATTAATTGTTTTTTTAATTTTCAATTACTTATCATTTTAAAAAATTAAAAATGTATTAAATATATTTTTTTACTTTACCTTTAATTGATTAATATTATTTAACTCTAAAATATGATTTTCAATGTGTTGGACATACATATTGGTCAAACCATTAAATATTTATAAGAAACTAAAAGATAGTTGAGAATGTCACTTTGTGTAATAATTTATAAAAATTAATATTTTTTTAATACGAATAATCTTATCCCAAAGAACAATTAATTTAAAACAGAAGAAGTATTATTTTTCATAGTATGATTTTCTTAGAGTTCYAGATCTATGCAATGGTAAATACCATTATTATTTGTGATGTCATATGAAAAGAGTTTTGAGTCTGACGCTCTTGCAAGTAAGAGTAAGGCCATTGGGACGTGATTCGGGTTAAATACGGATTAATRTCATCGAGTTAATYTAAGAGTTAGACTACGTAGATATAATTCTTGATRGAATATGAATTAGTCTCATTAAGTGAAAATATCGAATGATATTAAAAAAATATAAATTGATTCAAAGTATCATTTATTAGATTAACTTGTGGGATTGATTCACATTTTTGGTCAAAGTATATTAAGAGATTATATTGAACGAATTGAAATAACTTTCAGGCATGTACGGAGATGATATTGCCTACAGGCGGCAACAATGCCGAGAGCATATTTCCAGCCTCGGTATGGAACTATACCGAGAGAGCCCAATCTTGTCAAAACTATTATAATGTCCAGCCCAGGCCCAACTGGATTACCACGGAGTTTGGAGGTCATGTGGGTTATCTCACCCTTACAATTCACACWTTCTCTRTTAATATTTAATRATCTTATTTGGGTTAAATTATCTTGATCTTTATAGAATATTAAAAGAGTTTTGAAGCAATTCGGAAGTAATATTATTTTCTTTAATGGATTAAGAGATCCGTGGAGCGGCGGAGGGTATGCTTCCTTCCATTTCTCTCGCATTTAATTCTATCTCAGAATTTCTCCTTTTTCTTTTTTAACACACATCTTATTTTATATTATTCATTCATAATAGCGTATTGAAGAGTATATCAAAGAGCCTAATTGCCATCGTCGCGAAAGAAGGTAAATTTTCTTTTCTTAATATCTCACATCCACCCCGAACCCCACCCCTAGGCCCCTAGCGATTTCTTACTTTTTAATATAAAAGTAAGTATTAATGAATTAAATTGTCACATTATTACTTAAAATTTAATTTCCAAGTTCAAAATTATGCATTGGGGCTCAAATAGTAGGCTACACTAGGTCCAAATGGTAATAGGTGTCTGTTTCATTTTGCAGGTGCACATCATGTAGATCTTAGGTTCTCAACAAGRGAAGATCCAGAATGGCTTCGAGATGTAAGGAAAAAGGAGATCAAGATTATCGACAAGTGGATTTCTCAGTATTARCGCTCTTTATAGCCATTTCTTCTTTTTAATTACATATTATACCAGGATAAAGATACGGGTAATTTCCTAATTCTAGAATTTGGAAAAGGCACAACTTTTACTTATTAATGTTATTGAAAATAAAAATATTATATTAATTTTCAAATGAGCCTTGATAAGGTATTATACGAGTTTTTGTATGTAATGATACATTTTAATGTCTTTTAAAAGTTAGAGAAAAAAATTACAATTTAACGTTTAAAAATAGAAATAAAAAAATAATATTTCCTTAAAAATATATTTATTATCTCTTATTTAAGATTTATTCTATATTGATTAAGACATCTCGTGAACAAATTAAATTATATGAATAAAGGACTATAAAATGTCTATTTAATTTCCTCTCTCTTATTGCAAGTTAATATTGAGGCAGATTCATATTTCTTGCGTAGATGTACGTTCTTAGTGTGTTGTTCATTCTCCATAAAAAAAAAAAATAAATGTATTTTAAATACTCCAATCCGAATACATTAACCATCCCGCTTGTATGACTAATCCAAATGCTTTATTGTTCTTTGTTTTAGTGACCACATTTAAGCACATCTCTACTTAAATTTGAGATGACATGACAAATATTTTAAATACTCCAGGCAGTTCTTTTTCTTTTATGAAATAATGCATTATTAACCTGTTTACATTTTCTCAGTTCATGCTGAAACTAACCTAAAAATAAATTTGTATACTTATGCATCGGTATTCAGGACTTTATTCCGATTAATCCATCTGGTCTCTCGAACTCTTTACGAATGATAGAACTTCTAACAAGTTTAAACTCTCACTTACATTCATCGTGAGATACAATTACTAAAAACCCAATAAAACAATCCAAATCTGAGGARCATTTGGTCCTTAACATAAAAAACGAAACATTTCTCCCGCTTCCTCCATCTTCATTCTTCTTTGTTCTTTTGTTTCTCTTCATCAATTCTACATATTTGCCCTAGACTTCACCACTTAATTTCTCTCAAGACATATCTTCTTCAATCTTTTGAAAGCACATCTTGAACCCTAATTTTCCTACTTAAATTAAGTTGATTATCTTTTTTCTTATTCTAATAGTTAAAACAAAATTTTTCTAATTTTTTGAATTACTAGTTAATACAAATTATGGAATTCAGTCCATCTGACGTTAAGATGATTGAATTTTTTTTTATTTTTTTGACATTTAACAATTTGATAATTGATATGATCATAATTCATGATTCGTTGATTCAGAAACATATATTATAATAACTAAATTGATTTGTCTTATATGGACTATTAAGCAAATCTTTTACAATAAATCACGTGAACCTCGTAAAAGGACGGAGCATGATGTCCTTATTTATTATTTCATATTAAATATTGAAGAGGACCTTATTGAGAGAATATGTCTAAATTCTCTTGTATATGAATTTTACATTTTAAAGCTGAAGTGAAAACAGCTCAAAATTAAATCAAAAATCTTTTGCTYTATATGAATTGATTATGTTAAATTTCTTAAAATTTCCAATCCGTGCAACCTAAATTTTTAAATCGGTGCATGACCTGGCCAATCTGTCCATAGTGCCAGTTGTGTCCAGCCTACTGAACATCCTCACAAAGTTACAAGATTGTCCAGTGTGTGGAACCCTCCTTTAGATGTGCATCGTGATGATTCACAATGTGGATGGGTAATTCTCCCTCAATCCTCCTCCCAATAAGCCAATTATTCTCATTTCAACTCTTCATTTATATTTGGTATCGGCCAAATTGCGAACACCCTGACTCCTTAGATCCTCCCCTGCTACAGTAGCATCAAAGTGCAATATATAGTACAGGACAGCAGGCTCTACAAAGTCAAGAAACAGAGGCAGGCACAAGGAGAACTGTTATTCGCACCCCCTCGTTCCAAGATAGGAAAAGCAAAGCTATATGGTACCGACCACTTAATATGGGTTTGCAAAAGCAGCACTAATATATAATACCTGATTATTACCTTTTGATGATTCAGATCATTTGGACAAAAAGAGATGAAAGGGATGAGGTGGTCAGATGGGGTCTCTTCGTGGCTTTGCGATTTCTCTTCAAAACCAGAAAGGAAGGATCAAAGTTAGGCCAGGTCGGTTCGTTAGTCAAAGAGAAACAGATGGTGAAAAGTGCATTATTGTAAACGTGTAAATGACTTTTCAAGGTCCTTTTCAACTTCAGCTTATGATCTCTTTATGCTGCTCTGCTCTTCACCCTTTTGGAAATTCCACATTACCATAACCTTTTGCCTTTTGCCCGGCTAGAAACCCTATAAAGTAATTCTACAAGTAAAATATATATTGACTTTACGTCTGYGATAATATATTTTATTCGTAATTTTGTAAATAAATCGTATGATCTCGGGTATGCTGGTTTGGGGCACGTGCACCAAAACCTAAGAAAAAAATATTAATTTTWGATTTATTTTTACTTAATGTTTTCTTTTTGCTATTGCTTTCAAAAATCTAAATTATATTCTTGAATATGAATGGTCGAACTTGGACTTTGAATGATCATATTACTATCAAGTCTAACCATCTGAATTTTTTCTCAAATTAAAATGTATTTTTCAATTTAACTTAAAAATATATTTGAAATGATTGGATTTTAATTTTTTTATTATCATGTATGAATCTTTTAAAATGAATTGTGAAAAAAAGTTGAATATTGAAATTTTTATTATTCATTTGATTAAGAAGCATTACAAAAGTCCAAAAATCTTTGAATTTGAAATTAAATTTTAACTAAAAAAATTGAAAAGTAATTCTAAATGTCTCTTGTATCTTGTCTCTCTCGCTCTATCTTCTTTAGCATTGGCCTTATATATTTGGGTGGCTGTTGTCATAATCGATGAGGTGTTTTCTGCAATGACTTACGTCAATTGTCGAAGTATATATAATCGTATTGAAGTCCAGTGATTTAATGATAATTTGATTGCATTTAGGGGGAAGAGGTATTTGAGGATACTTCCTCATTTTCATAATATAAGTTATTTTAGTGAGGAGACGTCTTTTTAATATATAAGTCATTCTATAATTACAATAAAAAAATATTTCAATTTCTCCCCAATTTATATTCCTTAAAAATTAACTTATTTTAATGTATTATATCTATTTTATAATATAAGTCATTTTAGATCTATGCACACAGATCAATATTATTGAATACGATGATGTCTTTTACCTAAAATTCGTAATATATATTTGTTTTCCTCTATGTTACTAACTCCATTTATAAGTCATTCTATAAGATCAAGAAATATATATTATTTTAGGGAGGATATCTCTTTTCATAATGTAAGTCATTTTATAAGATCAAGAAATAATATTCTAATTTTATACCCATTTAGATGCCTTGAAAATTGATTTGTTTAACTCATTTTTGTATTTTTTTAAGAGACATTAAATGAGATTGAGAATTTATTTAGAGATAAGAGGGGGAGAGAGGGGAAATTAATAATTAATTGATCTCGAATTCAGAAAAATAAAAGAAGATAGATGGAGGGTATATTAGGTACTTTAGGTAAAAGACATTCTTGTATTCACTAATATTGGTGTCTCCACACAATTCTAAAATGATCTATATTATGAAACAGATGTGGTATTTAATTTCTTTGAATTTCAAGATCAATTAATTATTAATTTGCCTCTCTCTCCCCCTTTTATCTCTAAATAAATTCTCAATCTCATTTAAAGTCTTTTGAAAAAAATACAAGAAGGAGTAAGACAAGTCAATTTTTAATGAATATAAATAAGGATAAAATTGAAATATTTTTCTTGATCTTGTACAATAATTTATATTTTGAGAAGAAACATCCTCCTTATATATATTATTAAATTGGATGCAGTATTTATTACTAGTACTTGACTATTTTTTTATTTCTTCAAAAAGCTTTAAATGAAATGCGAAGTTTATTTAGAGATAATTCAGATAAGAAAAAAAGAGAAGAAAAATAATAATTAATTGATCTTGAATTCAATAAAAAATAAAGAAGATAGAGAAACAATATATTAGGAAGTCTATATATTTAACATTCTTATTTTTTGTAATATTAATTTATACGTATAAATTTAAAATGAATTATATTATAAAAGGCAGGAAACATAGAAAATAACGTACTTATAAAATATGAAGGAATAATTGTAATGAGATATTTTATATTTTTATAAATTTTTTTATTTTATCAATATTAATTATGTCCCATCCGTTTTCAACATCGTCCTCTCCCACAACATATATAAAACATTTTTCTCTTTGCATTTTGGCATTTCTTGGACGTAGTTTCCAAGAAAAGAAAATTGTCATTTGAAGCTAGACTAGATTGAATTTATACCACTACCATTGCTAATGGTCTTTTTGGTTTTTCCTTTAAGATGATGAAGAATGGGACGTATTGTAATTGTGCTGTGGCAAATGCATATCTCTCTCGGTCGTCCACTCTCTGTGGAAGCCATGGCCGGAAGGGACCACCCTCCAATCTCCTTTGCCTTTCTTGTTAGTATTGCTTTGGGACCTTTCTACTACTTGCTATGATAATTATACATGAAGAGATGAGCATGATTCTTCCACATCTGGTCCCTCACTTGACTTTGAAGAGAGATATCAAAGCTTAAACTATAGTCACCACTGGATTTGAACAGGAGATGATGACTCCTCAGATAGAGGAGTACACAAGTTTGAACACAGAGTCTCCTCGGATCAAGTCGAGATCAAGTAATGACTTCACATCTATAACACGAAACTATGATCACATAGGATTGTCCCAAGAATGAAGTTAGAGGTAGTTGTGAAGACCGACAGTGGTCCTTTTAATATTTTTTAAAATCTCATATCAGATTTAAAAAGTATCATTTCGTACTTAAAAAATTAAAATTTTAACTTCGTTCTTATCTTTTTACCACGTATATCCATTCCAAATTGGTAAGAAAGGAGCTAGGGGGTAGCGGGGCGACAGTGCCTCTAACATTTTTTAAAAATGTTGCACGGAGTTAATATTTTTAACTTTTATATGGAATTTTCGTCACAACAAATATTATCTTGTCCCTTAATATTTTTTTCATTTGCTTTCGTCCCCTCGAAACCAAAATCCAAACGCCGTCCTTGCCAGTATGTCCATTCTCCCCCATTCTGTGCTTATCCTCCCACTCCCTCGCCAATGAAGGATAAGGAAATGGAAAGTTGCTGCTGCTGCTGCTGCATGCAGATTGCAGAATAGCAGAAGATCAAAATGATGGACTTTTTTGGCACCAAGCAGAGGCAAAGCCATGGAACTCCTGCTGCTTGTGGGCCTGACCGAGGTGGGCCTAGTAATTTGGTGTGTTGGTCAGGATCTGGTGGGGCCCATCTAAGTAGAAGTCCATGCACGCCTTCCGTCTGCGGGCGAGAAAAGAAATTTTAAGGACCATTTGTAGAGACAGGCCCAGGTCAGGCCGAASYAGACAGCCGGAAAAAGGAAGGACGTGGRTTCTTCTATGTGCTTCTACCCTTTATGCCTTTTTATATTAGCCGTAATTCTCACAGTACATTTTTCTTCTATATGCATAATATTTTTAATTTTTTCAAAGATTATTCACCTCTATTTAAGAAATTAAGATATATATATATATATAAATCATGCAATAATTTATATAATAAAAAAGCATAGCGGAAAGTAAATTAAAAATTTTGATTTTTTTATACTTTATAATTAAATTATATTAAAAAAACACCAAATTGATTCTGAACTTTTAGTCATGCATGACAATTGTTGCATGGTATCTAAACTAATTGTATATTTGGCAGTTGGGCAAAGTGGGTAGTCCAATTGCATGCAAGTTTGGGACTCAGTGTGTGATGATAGGTGGTGGTGGTCCTTGTTTGGAAGCTAAGATTAGTATTCCACTATCAACATACATGACGTAGACAAAGAGTTTTCAACCAAGTATTTCAAATCTCCATGAGTTCGTCATTTAAAAATTATTAACTAAATATCTTACTCTACATTCAAGGGATATTATAAAATATTCATAAAAATAATAACATGATTTTAATTTGTCAAACTTTATTTTTTCCTAAAATAACTACCATATGATTTATTTCTGTATCGCTTTAATGTTCTTAGATTTAATTTAATGTCACGTTACACCTAAGGAGATGGGAATAATAATAATAATAATAATAAAGTGTATAATTGAAAAAGCTATTTATATATAGTATTACGATTGACAGAGAATGGAGGATCGATTGAAAATCTATTTCCTTGTATCTCCTATAAGAGAAAATGACACGAAGATGAAGCAAAACTAGACACGATTCTACATGACTAGAATTTGCCTAAGGTGGCTTTAACCTGGCCTGCCCTATCCAGATGGACCACATGACCTCTTTCTTCTAAACTAATTAAAATTAATTATTACATCTCCTAGCGATAATCATGGAAGACTAGCTAATAAAAATTATTTATCAAAAAAAAGAAAGAAATTAATATTAAGAACAAAAAATGTAAACAGTAGATAGATTTAGCCCCACCTAGATTTCAGAGTCCAATATAACGGCTTCATGATTGCGTGTGAACGGGATCAGATGGTCCATGTCTAGACGTGTATCCCCGTCAACATTGAGGTCCCCCTACGGACGTTAAAATTTTAATTACAAAATTCTCCCTTTTCACGTTACATCTTTTTTCATAATGGACATTCAGATATTTGAACTCTACTTATTCGATTAAAAATTCTTGCTTTATTTTCATCTCATTAAGTCGAAAATATATAAAATAATTATTCATCTATTCAGCTAGTTATCTCTACGACAAGTCATTGAGGATTAAAAATAAAAAAAAATTAAAGATACTACCAATAATAGACATCAATTATATATTGTTCTTTCACTTTTATATTTTCTTCGGGAAAAGAGCATAAACTTTATTGTAAGACATTGATATTTAGATCAAAGGTAGTTAGGGTTTTAAAAAATTTAAAATATTATTCTCGACCAATTAATAAATGAATAATAAGATTTTAATTAAAAATTTAATTTTTAATATAAAATTACTTAATTGATCATCTTAATCGGTTATATAATTTCATTACTCATATTTTATGCAATTTTAATAGTAATCAAGAGATTGTTTATTTATTTGGATTAGTCATTGAATGAAATTAATTCAGGTTCATTTTTGGTTGTGTCTATACATTCTAATCTGATTTGAACGTAACAATTACGAGCACCAATCGAACGTGTAACTTCGCTTTAATCTAAAAGTCCATATATTAATTGCCAGAGGCTACTGGATTATAATCAAGAGATATTAATCCCAACATTATTTTCATTAGCAAATTCTTAAAAAGAAAAGCCGTACATTATTAATTTATTTGGAGAAAATAAAAAACTATAGATTCCATATGTGATAATGAGTGTAGATAATATAATAAATAATATAATTGAGATGCGTATCAAGGTCTGGATTATGATGCATTGCTCTTAGCCTCATAAGAGTCTTAAGACAATGTTTGGTTCGTTAGCTACATGTACTGATCATTCTATATAGTATATTCCTAAGAAGTCGTAAACTAATGGATATGTTATTGACACACCGAACGAACAGCTCAATAATCAGATTTTTCTTGGTCATTATAACTTCACGTGTACCTGCGAATTAATATATTAGGGTTTTGCAGACTGTTTTTGATTATATAATTGAGAAACCAGGTGGGTTTCATGACTTGGGAATAGAGAAAAAGAGCTCCAGATATGGAATTTGTTCTTTTACGATATCTCATCATCTTTGACAGAGAGAGAAGAGAGTCATCACTTTCCTCCTTTCCTCAAATATATCTGATGAAGTTGTTGTCTGTCTTGTTCCTCCAGCATTTGACAAACAAAACCTGTACCTGTTTAAAATAAATAAACTATTATGCAGAAACCCTTCTACGAATAACATGCTAGATTCCTTATTCAACAAGTAATWGTTTATARATCACATCGTATAAAGATCATAAGGAGAAATTAAACCTCTCCAGCTGATCCACTACTCCATATATAGATCAAACAAGAATCTCATTTTGTGTAAGTCATGAGCACCCCTTGGATAAGGCTGCAGGTTCTTGCATTTGGAACAGAAATGGATCATTCGGCGGGCATCTGCATGTGAAGATGAATTTGATGATGATGCATGGTGAAGAAGATGAGGCAATAAAAGTTTTTTGTATTGAAGATGTAAGCAGAAACATGTAWATATGGATGTAGCAGCAGAGGCAGCAGAGCAAACAATAAAAATAAATAAAAAAGAAGACTTGATGATATGAGAGCTCGTGCAAAACCTTTTGCAAAGAAGAAAAAGGGTGTCTGCATCTACCTGGAAATTGAGGTGGGTCTTGTCTGATACTTGGAACGAAACGCACACAGATATATCTAATATTATTTATATATACATATTATAGATATCTGTATGTATATATGAGAAAGGGACACTGGTATGCCTCAAGTGAGTGAGTGTGTGTGATTAATGTGACAGTGAGAAGAGAGAGAGAGAGAGAGAGAGAGAGAGAGGGGAGGAGGAGGAGGAGGAGGAGGAAGCAGATGATGCATGAGAGTGTGAGGAGAGAATTCAAACACGAATGCAAGAAAAATGTAGCATGGCATTCATATTGGAGAAAATCTTATCTCTTCTCTCAGAGTCTTTCTTTCTCTGGGCATCTTGGAAACTGAAGGGATCTATGGATTTCTTTTTTCTTTTTCTTTTTCTCAGACAACCTRTCCCCACCCCATTAAATTTCTTGTTCATAMCATGAACTAGGAATGGCCAGACATCAATAATYTTGCTGTCACAGGCATGACCAATATTTACATTTCACCTTAAACCTCCCCCACCTCTTTAAGAACAAAGTGAGAAACTTCATTTTGAAGAGGTGAAAATAAATAATTAAAATATTTTTGAGAGACGAAGCAAAATGACAACATTTCTAAAACAAAATTTCTTTATAAAATTAATATTACATAAGATTTCAAAAAAATATTAAAAAATAACTGTCGCTCGCCCATTCTGCCCTTGCTTATCTTGCTCCTCTTGCGAGTACATTGCTAGCTACACTGCTATAGTATACGAATTCTTTTACATTGATGAGAATGATCATTGGACATTCTAAATTATTGAGTCAACCGCTTAATCGCAATGTTAAATAGTACTATTTTGTAAAGTTTATATATTTCTTAATGGAAAATTATTATTATGAGGATTAATAAAGTAAATATTAAAATTTAATTTTTTTACCTTTTAATTCTTCATTTATTATGGATGGAAAAAGGATATTTGATTTTTTTTTTTTAATAAGGATCTAGCTACCTTCGATGCTTGATCCACATTTATTTGTAAATTAACTTAATCAAAACAGTTGCGTCATATACTTAAAGCCCATAAATGTAAACAAAAAAATGAGTTGTAAAATGGAAAAACTTTAATAGCTKGGAACAATTAATAAACGGACTCATAATATTAAAATGAGGTCTCGTATTAAACTCTTACTTAAGGCGTTATATTAAAAAATAAATGTTTTGAATCAAACTCTATACACGTGACGAGTTTTGATTAATCTCGGGATTTCAAATGATTAGGGAAAAAAAAAAAAAAAGGAAAAAGAACATTAAGAAGATAGGCAAATGCCATGATGAATGGGTAAACTACAATTGAAGTCTCGTGAGGAAACGCATTTGCAAATATGACATTCTTGATTGGTCAGTTGAGAGCAATCAATTCATCTATCCCTTCGTCGCAAATTTCTGCACATTTTAAACATAATTTGGGCTTTTAAGTTCTCAATTCATTAATCCCTTCAATCYCTCCCTTGACCATTTCATATCCTGCATGTATTTCTTTTCTCTTTCAATTTTTGGTATGTTTGGGAATAAAAGACACACAATTTTCCATATTTATTTTGCATTTCCATAAGAACCCCTCTTTTGTTGTACAATTTGAGAGATCATAAATGTATTAATGACTTCTCTTTTTTAATTTTTAATTGAGAACATATAACTCAAACTATAAGACTAGGGTTCCATTTGATAAAAGTGAAATTTGATTAAAAGTAAAAATTTACTAATATATATATATATATGAATTTGGATAGAATGCTAAGTAACAAATTTAACAAAAATTATGAACACTATTACTTTTACAATTTTATCTTTTTTAATTTTATGATGAAATCGATTTATACATATCATTAATCAACAAAAACATATAGGGAAAAGAATATAAATAAATAAAGAGACGTATTCTATTTAATAATTTAATTTAGCATTTAAAATTGAAAAAATTAAAAGTAAATCAAATAGAGATGTTGAGAATCTATTTTGAGCCAAGTTACTCAAAATCATTTTTCTACTAGACGAGGTAAGTAGGTAAAGGTGGGCAGTTGGGGGAATAGTAAGAAAAATTAACAAGGCAAATAGTAGTGATAGGTTGAGGGTGAGCCGTTGGATGAGGAGTGTGTCAGATTAGACCCACCAATTGATCTGTTAGCCAACATGGTAACATGGGTTGTGTTTCTAACACATAATTATTCATCTGTAGAATCTCTTTTTTCTTTCTCAAGATTCATCAAGATACATTGTTCTGCCGTTTCCAGCTCCTCTGCTCTTCTTCTTCTTCCTTCRTCTCTTCTCTTCATTTTCACCCTTCCCTCCCTACCTATATAGATCAAGAAAAAAGTACACCATAAATTGCACTGAATATAATGATTGATTTTTCTCATCACGCAAAACCTTAAAGTACTCACGTACTTGTTCTTATATATATGCGCCCCCTCTCTCTCTCTCCTTTGGGACACACATCAAACAGTTTCCACAGTTTCCACATCAAAACCATAATCATAACACGCCTCTGCCCTTCTCTCCTTTTCCCACAGTTTCGACATCATCACCTGCAAAAGATTATCGCAAACTCATTAGAAAAGCATAACATTCTCTCTCTCTCTCTCTCTGTCTTTCAGATGTCTATAAACCATTTCTCATCAGACCTTCCAGAAGGACTCTGGTGGGCTCAACAACAACACCACCACCACCACCATAAGATGGAACCCTCCACAAAAAGTCCATCTTCAAAGCAGAATAGCTATAATATTCCTACTACCACCACCGCCACCACTTTTTGGACCAATTCGCAAGTGCTCTACCATCACCAACAACCGCCCATGTCCTGCACACAAAATTCAGCTTTCAGTTTCGACCTCAACAACGAAGATGATGAGGAAATTGAAGAGCAGATAACGGAGGAGAGGGAAAGTACTACTGTTAAAGAAGAACCGGAAGTTCATTACCAACAGCAAGAAATACCCAAACAACCTCTGTTCGAGAAGCCATTGACTCCTAGCGATGTCGGTAAGCTCAACCGCCTTGTGATCCCCAAACAACACGCTGAAAAATACTTTCCCCTCAATGGCAATGACTCGGGAGAAAAGGGCCTTCTCCTGAGTTTCGAGGACGAGTTGGGGAAGCCCTGGAGATTCAGGTACTCGTATTGGAACAGTAGCCAGAGCTATGTATTGACCAAAGGCTGGAGCCGTTTCGTCAAGGAAAAGAGGCTTGATGCTGGCGATATAGTGTTGTTCGAGAAGCACCGACTGGACGGTGACCGGCTTTTCATCGGCTGGAGAAGGAGAAGCGCAGCACCAAATCCGGGTCCTGACAGTAATGGAGCTGTAGCTCAGTCTCAGACGCCAGCTTCGGTGGCGGGTGATGGTTGGACCCATCTGTTCTTTTCTGGGCATCCTTATCCAGCGCAGCCTCAGGGTCATGGACCTGCTCTCCCATACCAACTTGACTGTCTTCATGCAGGTATCATATCTTTGCACCACAATTCCAAATATGAACCCTATCTTGTTTTTGTTTTTTCTCCATTGCATTAAATTACATTCGGTTCCTTTAAACACGCATTGACCTGATACCTGCATTTTCTTGGCTGTTGTTTATGATAAAATGCATAACAAATATGGACCATTTAAACCAACTGGGCATGTGATCAAATCTACTGAATTCTGGGTTTTTGTAATGCGGTGAGAAGAAGAAGGAGAAATATATGGTTGTTCATATCTCTCCGTCAGGTTCATCAGTACTATGCTTTTGTTTTTTCTAGGTTACCTGAACAAGAGATTTTGCAAATTGCGTAACATTGCACATTTATGTTTCTTCTCACATTGTTTGTACTGCTCTGCTACAACGTTTTTGCCCCCTTGTTTTTATCCTCAGTTTAAATAAATTATGGTACAAGTTGGTGAAAAAGAAAAAGGGAAAATTTCTTGAATAACTCTCGGGGTTTTGAATGGCTGAAGTTTAAATAAGCGCACGTGTTATGATTGCAGGATCAGTTTTACAGACTGAGACAACACCAAGTGCCAATGCCAACTCCAAGAGACTGAGGCTATTTGGTGTAAACTTGGACCTGGAATGCCAGCCTGAAGACTCTGAGCCACCCGCATCTGAGGACGGCTCGTCGGCATCGAGCCAGGGTCAAGCCCCGTACCAGTATCATTACTACACCAACCCCAAACTTCATGCTTATAACCATCACAATCACATGGTACGCCATGTATTTTAATTATTAGTATTACTAGCTTTTTTGAGCCAAGAAAATTAGCTCGAGATGGGTTCTATGATATGGGGTTGGGAGTTGGGGGGGGGGGGAGCATGTGTTTAACGTAAAGAAATCTGAAGAGTTCAATTTCCTATAATGATTTTAGTGTTTCCTGTAATGAGACAGATATACAGACAACTTACAGTCATAGAAAAATGATGGTTTTTAGAGCTTTAGAAAAGTCTATGATGTGCCTAACAAGTGGATTAGTTAAACCAGAAATGGTCACAAAAGAATGGTCTGCCTCTCTGGATGTTGTCTAGTTGAACAAGTAATGTTCATTTGTGGTGAAAAGTAAGAAGAAATCAAGAAGAAAAAGGCACTTTTGGGTTTGGGTTAACTTGCTGAGCTAGTGAAAACCATTGTCCTTTCCACCCGTATATGATCTATCCATCAAACCCCTCCAAACTATCCCTTCTCTAGTCCATATGATGTGGGATTCTAGGGGTCCAAAGACCCACCGCCCTTTGGAATATTTTGTTAAAATAATGCTTGGAACGTGTGAAACTTGGACAACATTATAGGAATGCATTTATTTAGGCTTACTAATTGTGGCATATCTTTAAATACCCTGAATTATCATATCAACTGGCCCTGAATTGGTCCTGTGGTCCAAACTCCTGCCTCCACAGCAAACACTCCAAATTTCCTATAGCCCACAATTTTGATGGAACCATAAGATATTTTTAGTACTATTAGCCATTTAGACTTCAGACTCTAGATTAGACCGTCACGGTCAAGGGACGGCCACCATCGCCTACTATAAAGTTATCATTTTACCTTTACCAATCGTGGCAATCAAACTCTAGAAAATCTCTAGTTAATTCTGACGCTCGGGACATKTGAAGAATTGGGTACCAAAACTTGAAGCCTCAACCTGGAGAAGAAACAAAATCCAGTTCATTTTATGTGCTCATAAATTTTAGACCTACATATTCAATGTCTGCAATGTGGGGGAAAGTGATAAGTATGCAACCTTTAGGTATTAATTCACCAGATATCTCTCTATCACCAAATGAGGAATGGTCCYCCATACAGATAATCAAATCATGAATGAGTTCCAAGATGATAAGTCTCTTATGGTTTCTACCCCCATTACAGTTTCTTAAGTGCCTTTTTCAGGTGGAGTACTGATTTCTGTATCTGTTTGTGGTATGGGAAACAGGATGTCAATTTCTCAAGAGATGTCAACCAGACGAGATATCACCAGGGATGAGATCTGTAGATGGATGTGACACCAGGATTGACCAATTGAGCCGCTTGGAATGTCAAGAAAATATAGTAAGAAAAAAATTTTTAAAAAAAAGGAATGAAATCCCAGATTTTCTGGCTCCTTTCCGAGCCCAGGGGATAAGGAAAGGAYAGGAAAGGAAAGGAAAGGAAAGAAAGAGCAGGAAATGGAGGTGAAAACTCGAAAGAGACTTGAGGAGGGAGGGAAGGGGTTAATGCGATGGACCGGATTCGACATGGGGCCCCAAGTATGCAGACAGATGATGTATTGAAGAATATGGGCCGTTGCTATCAAGAATCGGAAAATATTTATATTCCTAGGTCTTACTTTTTTCTACTGTAGAGATACAGCTCCAAGACTTTTCATAGGCTTCAATGATCCTGAAATATAGTAACAAACAGTTCAACTATAGACAGGTGTTTGGGTGGGTAGACATTATTGATMTACCAACCATCGGAGGATGCAATTTGTTGCAACTTCAGTAGTTCAAGCGACACTCTTTTTCTGATGCTAATCTAGCGGTCTGCTTATGTACTACGTAGCTTTCAACTGGTTATTTCATAGGTTTCATCACCTAGTACTATGCACGATAAAGAATTGAATAGCCAATAATGCAAGTTTCTTTTTCTCAGACTGATGGTAATGCTATCCATCACATTTAATATAGAGATCAAGAAGAAAAGGTAAAACACCCTGCCTGCGAGAGCCAACCACAAAATCCTCATTCTGAAGATTATGCGCTTAAGATGCAGTCCTCATTCAAATGTTTTCATTTCCTAGAAAGTCATATCCCTCGGTTCATCAGCTGTGGAATCTGCAGATCTTTGCCATCCAACTAGTGTTCATGCTCAAAAACACATCAYTTGCAGTAGAAGATTTATCTAGAAGAAGAACCAACGGCAACAACTATTAGGACTTGGAGATATATCTTGATATTACTTTCCTCCCAAGGCCATGGCTCTCAATGAGCAAGTTCTTGAATTAAAGTTGATACATCGACCCCCCGCGCCCCCCATGAGCCTGACCATTTTAAGTCCAACCCAATTTTGAGTTAGGTAAACGGACCAATCTTAAGTTCTATTCTCTCCCCTGGAATCATTAAGAAAGATTCTTTCGGTCTTCTAAGCTGACAATATTTCCACTTCTAGGCTTTCAGACCACTTGTTCTTGGCAMTATAATATGTGTCAATGATGATCCAATTATCGTAATGGTGTACCCAAAAAGCTTGAAGTATCATAAAGAGCATGAGTTCCACATTGGTAACCTTTAGTTGATAGTCTCTCCCAAGTCTATTTAAGACTTGGGAAACATTTATTACAACGAGTATTCTTTCGAGAAAATAAAGATATAATTAATTGATTGTGTTTTTATTGGAAGAATTTGACTTGATCTTCGGAGTGTCTTATCAATCCTTGACCTATCACCACCTCGTAACCCATAAACATTTCTCATCAAAGCATACCACTACCGAACATCCTTATGAACCCCCAAACAACTTCAATAGCTCCAAAGCATATTGCAACACGCTGAGTTTCAAGAATTCCTAAGATAGAAAAAGGGAAAGGCGCCTGCAGAAGCAAAGTCCACAAATTAACCACCACAACAGAACCAAGAAATATCAAAGACTGCACATGCTTCCTCCTCATCTCGGGAAAAACATCCTGAACCCCCGCGTCCAGCAGATCAGGTACAATCTGGTCGCCCTTGGGAAACTTGGCAACCATATCCCTGCTCCGCCACACAGCAAGGGACCTATTTAATCCACAAGGCCCTCCCATCACCTCTAATGGGACGGATGCTAGGCAAAACCATTAAACAGGCACCAATCCCGACTACTGGAACCAACTCATGAAGAGTAAGGTCCGCAACGATGTTGCCCAACCTCCCACCTCCATCCTCCCGATGGAACATTATTCAAAATAACACTCTCAAGGAAGATTACCAATTGGTCATTTTCCCACTTCGTTCAAAATGCCAAAAATTATACAATACAATGGCATTAGAAACCCGCTCACTTATCTCCACGACTTCATGATATTAATGGTCATGGCCTCTGCCACCAATATCATCTTGTGCAGAACATTCCTCAGTACACTCGAATGACAGGTCCTGAATTGGTTTTAAGGACTACCACCCAAAAGCATCCAGAATTTTAACCAGATGGGAGACTCCTTTTTGGGCCACTCCGCCGGTAGCATAATACATGAGAAAACTCTTGGACATATGCTTAACATCAAGCAGAAAATAGAGGAAACTATAAAGCAATACCTTACTGCTTCAATGCTGAAGCGGTTGAACTCCAGATCGAACAGAAGCACTATATATTCAAGCCTTTTGCTAGGGGTTTAAGCTAGGCCACTTGTCTCGCAAACTCTCCATTTCTCCCCCCAGCACGGTTTACAGCCTCTTAACAAAGGTCGAGGAAAATGAGAGAGCTAAAAGAGAGCTAGAGAGGGAAGAATGAATTGTCCTACCACCTTATGACAATAGGAACAAAAAACCACGAACAAGGGACCAGCTACGTCCCCGAACACAAGACTGATCCAAGACTCCCATCCCAAGCACATCCACTGCATCCTATGAATGCTGTAACCAGACTCTAGTTGCAAGAACATATTTTCCCGATATCTCCAACTCGGCCACACATTTGTAAGACTGTCTCTCCCCACCTTCTAAGCCATTTGCTTGAGCTGCCAATTGTCTTGCTCTAGCTCGTTCTCGCATTGTTCCTTCATCTAGCTCCCTCTCCTGCTCACACTGCCATAGCCACTCGAATGCATGCAACGAGTTAGCCACATCAGCACCATCATCCTTATCTACTTCTGGCSAGGTATATATCAGAGTATGTTGCAGCACCTCCAGACCACCCCCTAATTGACCTCCACATCCTAAACTGAACCACTCCCCTGATCACTCATTATCGAGAAACTATGAAGACACTAGTAAAACTTCTTAAACCACTAACCTATTAAGCAAGTGAAGCCCAACACTCCCGGCCTATACATAAGGAGTAAAACGCGACGCTCAAACTCCTAACATTCAATGCTACCCCTCGCGTTTCCAACACAACGTTTCAAATACTTACTCCTAATAATGACTCCTCAATAAACACCATGATATAATTGTCAGCAGTTAAACATCAATCAACAGGAATAACAGTAACGACTAACAATGATAAAAAGGACGTCAACACTGAAAATAACACGTAATTTCAGATCATAAAGATTTAATGTCATTTCAACACATAACAACTTCCCCTGAGATAAAGAAACAATTACAAAACCAAACATTAATCTTCACCACCCACCGCTTGACTAGTCAATCATCCTTAGGATCAACAACATCCACCCGAGTAACTTACCATTCACCCAATTTCCACCTCCTCGGCCTCCCCCTTCATCACTAGAGTTGATTTGTACCTGAAACTTCACCAACCCCATCAACAGTGGCACCTGGTTTGCCCTTCTCATCCCGAGGAATCTCCCACGACATTACAAAGTCAGGCTCCCAAGGAAAACTGACTTCACGAGGAGGGTCCATGTACAAAAAATCCTCCTCCTTGGGAATTTGAAAATCATGCTTCAAGTTGAATTGCATTGCTTGAGTATAGCTTGCAGCCATCACCGGTTCTAACCATGAGTTGGCCAACCCATGGAATATCTCTCCCTTCACAAACTCCAAAATCACTTCACCCTACTAGTTTGCACACTTCCATATCTCCTTATTATCTTCGGTGGCATGAAGTTTAGCTTTTGTCTATAACAACTCTCCCTCAAAGTTTTTACCTCGCRCCTCCAAGCTCTTCATCGACCTCTCCCTCTTTGCTACAGCAGCAATCAATTCCTTATTCCTTCCTTCCAAATGAGCTACTCGATCCTCATACTCCACCTTGATCGCCTCCCACCTTTTTCACATCTCCCTCATCAACACTAAGTTCTGCGCTCCTGCAGCGCAAGCATAATCCACGACCTCCTCATCACTCATAAGTCCTATATAAACTATATCATGAGGCGGCACCCAAAACTCTACCAGTTCCTTGGCCTTGTCAGAGAATACCACCCAATCATCCATAGATAGGTCCCAACTCAGGCAAAATTTGGAACCCAAACGCTGCACTTAACCCTCTTCGACAACAACAGACGGTAAATGGTGACACATACGTGCTATAAATATTTACAGCATCTTAATCGCCCTAAGCCTCAAAACCCCCAGTACTGCCCGACCTAGGAACTTTGTGACCGAGCGCGGACTCAATATGTCGTACTTGCTTTCTAGGTCGCAAATGCTCCTCCCCAGTTGCAGCCCTTCTCGGGCTTTTTTCACCCTCCTAATCAATCCCACCTTGGCGTCCTCCATAGGCACCAATGTTGTCCCTTCCACTTGTTTCCTCTTTCCTGATTGCCTACTCGATTTTCCACCCCTCGCCTCCCGAGAACCTTCAAAAGCCTTGGCAGCCCTAGTTTTCCCCACAGCACACCTTTGGCGCCAAGAAATTCACCGTTATACTAAACAAATAGCATCCGTATAAAAATCAAGCATACAGACAACAATCACGCACAAACAATAATAATACACCCTAAAAGGAAATGAAACAATACTTAATCTTTCGATGCATGACATCCCTGTCTTCAACCTCACACTTTTCTAAAAGGTCAGGGTTCCACCCCTCCCCGATCCTCAACTGAAAAGCATAAGTGTCCAAAACCTGAACATCCCTTAATGTTAAATACTTTTTACAGGGAGGGTCATTAATTCCAGATGTTGGTTCCATTACTACACAACCTTAAAAACTTCATTCTTGGGTGGCTCACAAAAATAAATTTGTCTTTCCATCCAGTAATACTTAAAGGAGTCCCTATGATAAGCTCAGCTGTACGCTCCGCCTCACAGAATGCACCCAACCCGATTTATAATTCGAGCTCCTAACTTCAAAGTAATGTCTCAACAGTTTAAGGCATGGAGTCACATCGCAAGCCAGAGAAACTAATAAAAGCCCGACCACATGCCTACCAAAATTTGGTGATGTCTGCCTCAGATGCAACGCCTCAGAAAATCATGATATCCTTGAACGGCTCATAGACATCAAAACGTAAACCAACCTTCAGTTGGGCTGTGTATACACCTATATGATCTCGGGGTGCATCCATTATTTGGTCATCAGGACCAGGACGAACCAACTTGTACCCCTCAAGAAAATCATACTTCTTACGAATATCTTCTAGCTGATCAAGTCTTCTAACACTACATAGTCCTTATATGTTTTCACCATCTTTTCTGGCACAACATGCGCCTGAAGAGCTCGTTGAACCCCTTTTTCCTTTACCCTTAAACCGACGATTATCCTCCAAAGACAGACTATACAATAGGCATTTTATAGGCATATAAAAGATGAATATCATCCTCATCGACAAACGAAAAGTCCAAAAATATCACCCCGTTTGAATACCGCACATACCTACCTTGTAGTACATTATCATTGAATCTATCCTCACGAACCACACGGTGAGAAATTCCCCTATCTAACCCGACATCTACACCCAACAAATCATCCCTCGAACTTGAACGAGAGCTACTCCTCTCACCATGAGTATGCTCTTCCTCTGAGGATGTATCTAAATCCTCCGGCCTTGAACCCTCCACTAAGTTGTTAATAGAATTCAATGCCATCGCAATTCAAATTCAATACATACGTACCTTACAAATCACACTCCAATAAAGACCCCAACAYGCTGTTTGAACACTCGGGCACTCTCAATCTGAAAATGTCTGAATATTCGGACAATCTTCTCAAGCGCTAAGGTCAATACACAATGAAGTACTTAGGCACTACCACGCTATCATATATCGAATTTCTAGCACCCATTAAACAGGTCACATATCAACCCGTCACACGCATATCAAAGCATCATAACAGTTCATTTTTGAAGGGCTGGCATGCCCAAAGGCCTCCAAAACCGAGGAAACTAAGAAAATAACAAAACAACACTTGCACAACACCTATTCTATTTTTTTTAAAGAATGGCAGATGATGTACCCAAGCTTTGAAATGCCCAAATCTTGAAGTATCATGTAGAACATGAATCGACATTGGAAACCTTTAGCTCATAGCCTCACTCCCAAGCCTATTTAAGACTTGGGAAGAATTTATTACAGCAAGTCTCTTTCAAAAAAATAAAGATATATTTAATTGGAAGAATCTGATTGATCTTCGGAGTGTTTTACCAACTAGGACCTCCAGAAGGACAAAGGTGGAGCTGACTCTCGGAGCTAGGTAACATCACCTCACATCAGAAATTCTTGGACACATTTAACTCTAGTTCCTATTCTGAATCTCTGAAGTCTAATGGTATATCCATAACCTGCGTGCCTCGGTGCCAGAAGAAATGCAATAACGGACGATATTCGAAAGGATGGACCTCATCTGATTTTGCAAAATTATCACCAAATACCACAAGTCTGTCATCCCATTTTCAGATTTTCTSCTTTTTCCTTGTTTTCATTTTCTCCTTTCTTGGGGTTGAGTCAGAAGAGTTCAGTTTATCTGCTCATGCAAATCACCCAATATAATGCTTATGACTATCCCTTACTAGTTAAAAGACACTAAACCTCAGCAAGGCAATCCAGACCTTCACTATGACCGKACACAGCGGTTGTCAGGATGATCTGAYGTTCACATTGAAAAGGTAAAAACAATCAGGCATAAAGGACTTCTTGGAGTAGATTCAGTATTAGATGAAGCAAGAGTCACAAATTACCTTAGAAGCACAATTGTTAACTTAAACAGCATTCTAAAATATGAAAATCTGACCATTTGAACAGAATAGGAAAATATACAATGTTAGGAACCATTACCTTAGAAACAAGTCAAACTTAGTGCCATGTGATTTTTTGGACCCACAAATATTAGGACTACAAATGAGATCCATTTACATTCATTAGCGGTGCTGACCAGTCTGTAGTGCCTTCTGCAAGTGGAAGGTCCTCAAAGGCCCATATGTAATTTATCATTGGCTTTGAGGTAGTGGCCAATTACAGCATTGAGGAGACTCCTCTAATGAGATCCCATTATTCATGTCCAAAGTACTGTAACAAATCTACAAAAATACTTGTCCATTTTTCCTTCAATTCGCTCTTCTTTTACTCCATTTTTTTTGCCTTCTGAGCTTAGGCCAACCTCAACTTCCTTGGATTTTCAGCCTGTCAGAACAGAAAAAGACCACCTTCCATTATTTCAGAAGATATTGGGCAATATCAGCAATGGTAACATCTGAATGAAACTAAGAAGTACAACCAATCAATAACGAATTCCCACGGATTGGCAGGATAACAATGGACTGACAAAGTTCAACAAAGAACATACAACATCTATCGTATCAGACAATCACATGATTTCGCAAGAAACAATAATCACTAGAAAGGCTGAATCTCCACTGAAGAATGKAAACCCTGAAATATGAAGTGCAAGATGACTATTTTTCAACTCGGAACAAGTCCTAGACCCTTTCCACAGATGATCAAAAGAGATGCTAAAGATACTTATTTTCAAAAGATGGAAGATGCAAATCGATCATGTGCTCAAAGGAAGACCCATGCATGTGCTTAACCGAGGGAGTCAAATTAAAAATGCCACGACCCTGGAACAACCAATTTTTAGAAACCCACAAACAGCACATACATGGGTCCATCAAATACAGGAACCATTCTAAATGGTAAAGCTGTCTGCTGCTTCTTAGAACTGCTAGAATATTATAGTACATCTGTTGCTTAGTGAAAGTGAACTAACAAACTGGAAGTAGATCAYGAGTATTAATCCTTCCATTTCAGACTCCATGCGTTTAACAGAAGATGGAACTCTATTTTTCCATTTCTCTTTTCTCTTCTCTGAAATAAACTCATTATCAAACTGGGTTCTCCAACTTATCTTACTAATTTCCCATCTTCAATGAAATCTAAATGTCTCACTACAAAACCAATCAATGAACTCTCTCTTTCTTGTTATTTGATTTATATACCCATTCTTGCCAACGTGACTTATTATTCATACAAGTGTTGGGCCTAAAACTACCAACCAAGGTATTACAAACCTCTACAACTTAGAAGTTATGATGTGAGGGGGAAGTCTGTGAGAAAGCAGTTCCTCCACTGCTTTAGCGCATAAATTTATCTTTACATCATGTCAATGTCCCTTCAATAGCTGGATCAACACACAAAGCAGCCAAAAAGCATAGTGTAAAGKAAACACTTGTAGTTCCAGTCCTTTCACCCAGAATCTATAAATGTTTCCCTAGAAAAAGGGGGAGGGCCGTGGAGAAATCTATACATTGGCCTTTCTCTTAGGTCAAACTTTATTAATTGTTTCTCTTTTGTCTCATTTTTATTCAGAACAAAAAGAATCTTATACATCCCCACAAAATTTGAGCTGAAAATAGAAACTTCATGAATGGGCCAAAAGTAACATCAGTTCTAAGAAAATATGATAGGACACCAGTAAAATTCACTTATACTAGGCGTAAGAAGACTCATATCTAGTCAGAACTAGTCTCTAACTGATTCTGACATTAGTTGTGAGTTTGTTAGGAATATTTCTATAAGTTAGGAGAAAGGGAATATAGGAGCCAATGAGATTTCTGAGTATGGGAATGAACTAGGCTCTAGGGAGATTATACTATGAGTATTATCTCTGTTCTCATGCAAATTTTTTGGATTTCTTTTGATTGAATAAAATTTAGCTACTCACAATCTTATCAAGTGGAATCAGAGTCACAGATGTTCGGGTTGGGGATTTGGAGGATCAAACTATGGAGATCACCACAGGATTAGAATCCCTCTGTTCTAAATTCCAGCAAACCACTTTAGCAATATTTTAGAAATTGGATGGCCTTTTGGTCAACAAAAGCCCTACACCAAATCCACCCGTTCCAGTCTCTATTCCTGCGGACTCCACCAAAGACATGGGGRATTCAGCAATAGATCGGCGACCTCGTCAACTGGATTTTCCCTTGTTCGATGGTACCAACCCAGACGGCTGGGTTTGTCGTAGAACATTATTTCTCTCTTGTTCGGTTGTCTGATGAGGAGAAGAGAGACACATCAATTGTTGGGTTGAAAGCAGCAGCTCTATCATGGTTCCTGTGGATTAACAACCGTTCTCCCATTACTGGTTGGGAAGAGTTGACGAAACTAGTCTTGAAGCAATTTCATCCAGTCTTGGAAGGGTCACTGTATGAACACTTCGCCGGCCTCCGCCAGTTGACCACCATCATAGCTTATATTGAGCAATTTGAGCTGTTATCGGCGCCATCACATGGCCTCTCAGATCAGCTTTTGGAAGGAAACTTCCTAAATGGGCTGAAGGCTGATATTCGGGCTGGAGTAAGGAGGATGCGTCCTAATGGGCTCAACGACTTAATGGAAGGGGCCCAAATTATGGWAGGGACCATAGGAGTGATCTCGAAGGCKGGAGAAGCCTCACCCATGACCGTTTCTAGTCAGCATCGTCCACTGCAGATACCATTTTCTGCACTTCCAAAGGCTTCTGTAACACCGGCGTTACCTCCACCGCCTATGGAGATCAATTCCACCCTATTCAAGAAATTGAAGGATTCCGAGAGGCAARTTCGGCGGGCGAAAGGGCTTTGCTATCGATGTGATGACAAATACTCAGCTGGCCATGTATGCCGGGATAAGGAATTAAGAGTGCTGCTGGTGTCGGCTTTGCTATCGATGTGATGAGAAATACTCAGCTGGCCATGTATGCGGGGATAAGGAATTAAGAGTGCTGCTGGTGTCGGCTGAGGAAGGCGATCACATTGAATCACCAWGTACCAAGGGGCCCATCATACCTAAATCAGAAGGAGCTTTTACATCAACACCTGTAACATTTATTGCTAAGATTTCGTTGAATTCGGTTGTGGGGTTGACTGATTCAAGTACCATGCGAATGAAAGGGTTGATTTAGGGGCATGAGGTAGGAATCTTAATTGACTGTGGGGCTACACATAATTTTATTTTTGAAAAGTTGGTGGATCAGTTGAAGTTATATGTTTCTGATGAAGGTGATTTTGGAGTAATTCTGGGTACAAGAAAACGGGTGAAGGGAATTTTATTATCTGTCCAGGGGTTGGATATAATAGAAGATTTCCTTCCATTGGAGTTGAGTAGTGCTGAAGTTATTTTGGGAATGACTCGGTTGAGATCTTTGGGCAGCATTACTGTTAATTGGAAGGGGCTCTCAATGAAATTTCGGGTAGGTGGCAAGACCGTCACATTGCAAGCGGACCVGAGCCTTTGCCGCTGTCCTGTTTCCCTTAAGGCCATGATTCGGAATTTGCAGCATAAAGGGTTGGGTTTCTGGCTAGAACTTCGAAATTTAGAAGTCTTAAATTCAGCTCATAAAGCCCCAAGATCTTGTCGTTCCAGACTGACTTACTCATATTATGACAAAATTTGCATCAGTTTTTGATATGCCTAAAGGTCTACCACCTTCTCGTAGCCATGACCATGCGATTATATTGAAAGAAGGGACTTTTCCCATCAGCGTATGCCCTTATCGGTACTCACATGTCCAGAAGAATGAAATTGAACAATTAGTAAGGGAGATGTTGGATGCTGGAATTATACAACCGAGTAGCAACCCATACTCTAGTCCAGTGTTATTAATTAAGAAAAAAGATGGAGGATGGAGGTTCTGTTTTGACTACAGAGCATTGAATAAGGAGAAGATTCCAAATAAGTTTCCAATTCCAGTAATAGATAAGCTTATGGATGAACTTCAACGGGCAAAAMTGTTCTCTAAACTAGATCTTAAATCTGGTTACCACCAGATTAGAGTACGGCCTAGAGACATTCCAAAATAGCTTTCTGCACACATGAAGGCCATTACAAATTCTTAGTCATGCCATTTGGGTTGATTAATGCACCAGAAACTTTCTAGTCATTGATGAATGAAGTTTTTGACCTTTCTTAAGGAAGTTCCTTCTGGTTTTTTTTGTCGATATCCTTGTATACAGCCAGGATGAGAACTCTCATTTGCACCATTTGGAGGCTATCCTGCAGGTTCTTCTGGAGCAACAGCTTTATGCCGATCTTAAGAAGTGCCATTTCGGACAAGAGAAGGTTGAATACTAAGGCCATATCATCTCATTTGAAGGATTGGTTGCTGATCCATCCAAGATAGAGGCCATGGTTAAACGGTCATGTCCCACATCTGGTAAAGACTTGCAGGGATTCTTGGGTCTTACGGGTTATTATAGGAAATTTGCCCTTGGTTATAGCTCCATTACCTGGCCCTTGACTAAGCAATTGAAGAGAGATAAGTTCTGTTGGAACCAGGCAGCTGAGCAACCTTATCGCCTTCAGCTGCCATCCCACTGTTCAGTGCACCCAGTTTTTTGCATTTCCTAACTTCGCCGTGCCATTGGATCCAACTTCCATCCAGCTTCCTTACCATCTCAATTATCTTCTGATTTGGAATTAATTGTAGAACCAGCAGCTGTGTTAGGCATTCGTCACCGTACTACAGATTCCCAAAGATATACTKGAGGTTTTGATCCAGTGGAAACATTTACCTCTTTTMGAGGCTACTAGGGAGACTATCATCCACCTTTTTCATCAATTTGCTAACTTTCACCTTGAGGACAAGGTGAAACTTTAGGCAGGAATTCATGATAGGCCACCAGTAAAATTCACTTATGCTAGGCGTAAGAAGACTCCTATCTACTCAGCACTAGGACATCAGTTGTGAGTTTGTTAGGAATATTTCTATAAGTCAGGAGAAAGGAAATATAGGAGTTATGGGATTTCTGAGTAAGGGAATGAACTAGGCTCTAGGGAGGTTATATTATGAGTATATCTCTGATATTATGTAAATTTTCTAAATTTTTTTAATTGAATAAAATTTACCTACTCGCAATCTTATCAAACAGAGTTTTCATCAGCAACCAAATAATGCAAGATAAGTTGATTGTTCATCAGTCTTACATATACTAATCATTAGACGTTCCTGATGAAATAATGAAATGGTACACACAGTTAAGGAATGAAAGGCAATTCGGCAGAGAAATTTCTTGAATAAAGATTCCATAAAAGTTGGACCAAATTCTTGTTTATCTTTTACATAATGATATCCCATCATCTACAGAAAAACATCTTTCAAAGGAAAAGCATGACCAAAATTCTATTGTGCCAATGAAACATTCAAGAGATAACTCACTGATTGCCTCCTACAGTTAGTGTCTGGTTTTTCCTGCATTGTCGTCATCCAATGGAGATTTAGAATCCTTCTTCTCCCTAACTTCTTGTATGCCTTCTTGGTACCCTTGAACAAAACTTTTAAGTGCATCTCGATAAGCTGAAGCTCTTGTCATGTAAACGCGCTGCAATGCTGGTCTTAGCGTTTCCATTCCACCTCTTGCAGCAATAGCTGTTGATAGACACCAAAAAAAAAATAAACAAATAAATAAATAAAGTCCCAAAACTTCAGATCAGAAAATAAGGAATGAAATATGTAGAAACTTAACAATGAAATACCAATCAAAAAGAGGTTCACCAAGCCAGAAAACTTGTTAGTCATTAAGCAGCTGAAAAACATGCCAAATTTCAACCCAAATTGGAGATGTATTTTTAATTAAAAAGAGGCAAATAAGGTTTTATGGCAACAATCAGGTATGGAGTATGAGACTCAAAGCCAACCCCCAATAGGACTAACTTAGTAGCAAAAATAAGTTGTAGACAAGCTTTGATATCTGTATAATTCAGCATGAAGCCTGTTTCTATACTTACTGATGGAGTTCAAAAACTGAAACTTTCATATATTTCCACAGTGCATTATTGCATACAAAAACAAATGCACTTAAATTAGTCCAAGGTATAACAAGACAAGCRATAATAAAACCTGAGCAATAGAATGCAGTTTGTAGTTTCTAGAAACAAATTTCTTTAATTCTTCAACCTCCTGTTAGAGACCATTTGAATGCAGTTCCCTTGTATTCAATCTCTAACATCTTTCGTTCACTGTTCTCCTGCTATCATCACCATATTAATCATAAAGTCCTTGATAAAGTTGGGAAACTACTCAGAGCACTGACAAGCAAACTTTTATCTTAATATCTGCAGGAATATAAGTGTTACCATGAACAGGGAAAAATACACATTTTGAACTGCCAAAATTGATATGGAAAGAACATACTCAGCAACAGCTTTTATCCTGAGCAACAATGGTTATAAAAGATATAACAAAAGCAGGAAGTATTAGAAAGATCATTACACAACCAATATCATGATTTTTTGGTTCTTGGTGAGCATTGTTTATCTTCACAAACATCATTGCATAACCAACAACAAGCAGCATACCAAGATCCTCAAGTGTGGAAGGCTCCTTTTGTTTAGACACGTTTTTTCCTCCATCAAAGTTATCTCCATCATCTTCCTCCTTTTTGTAGTCATTGGGCCGGAGTTCAGGACCAATGTCTCGTACCCAGCTTGCTGCATACAGTCTAGATGCTTCCTTCAACACCTAACAAAATTTCAGAAAGTGAAAAATATAGTATAACCAATTGGGAAACAGGTTGTTTCTTCTCGTTTGTTCCTTCTTAATTCCTCTTTTAAAATATGTCAGTTCAGAATTTTATTAATATAGCTTCTCTACTAAAAACAGAAAAATCTCACACCAGAATCTTAGGCAACGTACAGGTGACCATTAGAAAAATCAATTGTCAATCATATACGATAAACCAAGAAGAAAAGTTTCTTTCTCTTTTTTTTTTTTTTTTCCGTTCACTTTCTTATAAAACCTCGGCCTGTCTCCTTTAGTTATTCCTTCCTCTAATTTTGGGCTAAAGATGTAGAGGGAAGTGGTATTAGCTCCCAAAGAGATCGCTTTGGCAATAAATTAGAGCACAAAAAACTAGTTAAACAAATTAGCATTGAATTATTCAAGCACCTCCTAAAGTAATAACATAGATTATACTACAAAACCAGAGATACTTCAAGACTCGTCACCCAACAATAACAAATACGATGAAATGAAGAGCAACATGCAACATGAAAATTTAACTAAACACAAGCAACACCCGACTGGAATCAAAAGCACGGCACATGTAGTTCATCACTTATACAAAGATATACAAGATTGATAATACTAAGTAACTCACGAGAAAACGCTCTTTCCAAGTGAGTTTCAGGCGCTTCTTAGCATGAGGTGGATCAGGCAAAGAAGAAGGAAAAGCGATCTCCTTCAAATCATATCGGACGTAATCACAAACTTTCCTCCACACCACCTTTGGCTTTATGCCCATTTTTCAGCCACCTCAACCTACTGATAAACTTCACACTGAGGAAAAAGAAACCATAATCAGAACAAAATGCTCGTACTTCTTCAAACTCCAATCTTCTTGGCGTCTTGTTTTCTCGGAAGCAATTCATCAAGCATTTTGGAAGCCAACCAACATCACGGAGGTACCTGAATAGCGGGCAGGGATTATGCTCATTCTGTGTTTTTTGGGTCTTTGCTTTAGGATCCAGTGTCCAACTGCCAATCAAAATCGGATCCAGTAATCGGGTCTATGGACTAGGACCAGTCAACCATGGATCCGAGATTCTGACCCTCGAGGTTGGGTTTGGAATCCAAAACGGAAGTTGGGACAATTTCTAAAATGGGCTTGCCCTCCCTGAACAATTGTGCTGTTTTTTGTATGCTTCTTTCTTCTCAAAATATAAATCCATTTCTACTTCTTCTATATTTTTACATAACCTGCTCGATAGAGCCGTAAAAATGGATTGGACCCACAAATCAATCCAACCCACCTTCAAAAAAGAGTAGATTAGATTGAGAAATCCCAACCCATAAAAAGTCAGGCCAACCCATTTGGGTCACGGATCCGCCCCTATTGTTGGGAAAAAAAAAAAAAAACAAAAGATAATTCAAACAATTCCTCAGTCTCCTCTCTGTTCTCCCCTTCCCTACTGGTGGTGGTTCAGAGCTTCATTCAGTTCTACCTCTTTACTGCTCATCTTTTCTTCTTCATTATCAACTTCATCAAAAACCACCCATAAACCTTAGATTACATATACTATATACAATTCTCAAGATACATAACTGTTGTCCCAACTTGCTTAGTTTCTTGATGCCTTTTTTAATTGTCGGATACTTAATATTGCATTAAATAACCCTCTATTTCGATTCTTCAATTGCTAGCATTGGTCAAATCTTCAAGTTCACCATCAAGTAATTCTTGTTAGCTATACCGTTTTTATGCATCATCATCTAGCTATTTCTACCGGACACGATGGCAAGCGATTGTACTCTCAAACTCCTTGATTGCCCATGGAGGCATACTTTTCTTGCATTCCCTGATACAATATTGAAGAAGATAAAGGAGAAGATGGGAAAGGATTTTAAATGGATGAATGATATAGTATTCTTGTTATATTTTGAAGAACAATCTACTATTTTAGTTCAATAGATTTTYTTACTTATTGATAGATGTTGTGATGAATAATATTTTCATATACTTTATTAATTAATATGGGATATGATGGATTATTATGACAATTATTTAAATGTTTTGTTAAGGATTTTCTAAAGAATTTGTAGTTTTCTTTTTATATATTAGTCTAGTATAACATGTGTTGTACGTTATTTTTTATAAATTATGTAAACTATATATTTAAATATGTAATTAGATATACAAGTTTACACGTTTACACATTATTTAATGACCTTCTTRTTGACTTTATATAAGTTTAGACATTATTTTCTAGGATCTGGAAATCTTTTTTGTAACCTTGGCTGAGATAATTGTAATCTTGAAACTTCTAAGTCACAATTTCACAGGTACATACTTAAGCAGGCACTTAGTTCCTATGACAAATTACTATTGGGAAAGTTGTCAAAAGAAAGAGTTGACTTAATGGTCTATCACACCACAAAATGGAATTCATTAGCTACCTTCGAAGTAAATGAAAAAGTCTACAATAATTACGTCTATGATATTGATGCATTTCTAACACTTGGCATGATCAATATGTTACAAGACTCTGCACGATGTTATAATTCCATACKTCCTTTGCACAAAAACATTGATATCTCTATCTCTTCCATCTCCTCGGGACGAAATCTCCCTTCCTGCTTGGAGTAGAGAATACACGGATGCCTGCAGAAATTCATAGAACTTTAGCCTTCCTAGACAACAGATGATGTCAAGAAATGGAAGCAAACTGGAATTTTGATGAATAAACAGAGAAAATATCCCAACTAAACATTATCACATTAATTTCGAGCCACTCTTAGAATATACATGTAAGTGTGTATGCTTTTATGTATCAAATTAGTGTATATCAACCTCTGCTAAACAATATCCTAGCTGAACTACTGCCTACAAATTTCAATATATTTTAAAGCTGTGTCTARMTTCACCTGTCCTCACCATARGATGAAAAAATGCATGCTTTTCTATTGCTAAAAGCGAATACAAGATACACCTTGTRGGCAGTTATGAAATAATCCACTCATTTCATTGCTATCAAAGTTAAGTTTTCAGATAATTTAAGATGATAAGAAAAAATTCGTAGCATTATACTTATATTTACATTGTTAAATGAACTGCCACAACAGAACAACTGAACTTTTWCCTCCTACAGCAAACYATACACGAAGACATAAGGGGAAAAATAACTAAATGTTTTATAAATTACCTGATAAGKTAGTGCATTTATCCAAGCATTTTTGTCATCACCAAGCCAGGCAGTTGAGAACCATGAGAATTTTGACGAGCTCTGCTCTCTAATTGCAAGCTCAAGCACCCTAGCAGCATCATGTAGTGATTGGACAAGTCCACTGCTAGAGTCTTCACCTTCGAGTGACTGATCAAGTTTAACTCTCACTTCCTCAATATCGCTGGTTTTACTCACAAAAGGACTCCCATTAACTGTCACTCCATCATCTGCAGAAGCAAATGACAACAGCAGTCTTCTTCTTCTTYATTTATACAAGTTTACACATTCTTTTCTAGGATCTGAAAATCTGTAACCTTGGCTGAGATTATTGTCCTCCAATAAAGAAAGTCTTATACAGCATCTCTTCTTCTTTGTGTAATACGGATAAAATGGCAGGTAATCTAAGGCGACTACTTTCTTGTTCAGTAGGTATTTTCTCAACCCACCATCTAGGCCGGCCGGCCCGCCTAAAGGTGGGTCGGCGTGGGCAAACCTGCAGACTAATGACAGTACTACTGTTAAAGGCAAGATACATCAAGGACGAAGACAAAAATATAATTTTGAGGAAATGAATGTAATTTTAAAAGATTCTAATTGGGCGCGACTGCCACCCTATGCTTCATKCCATACACTGCACAGGGACATGCAATGGACGTCTAGAAAGAGAAGATAATGTATATGGAGAAAACAAAAACTACAATTAATTAAAAGTCTTTAATTACAACATTTAAAGAAATGACATTCTCAAGAAAATAAAAAAATGACGTCCATAAAAATATCAAATTTATACAGTTCACCAAAAGGCCAAGAAGAACTCTTCAACCTATGAATACTTTCTTCTAGTCCTCTTCTCATGGATCTTCAGCCCTCTCACCACCCCTCCACCCCAAAACACCCAAAGCTCTGCTATATTCCAATCTTCAGTAGCAGAGAAATATCCCATGCACTAGTATTTGTCCTCATACTCATAACGTCCGTCGTCTTCTACGTTGCCGTTAAGCCATTCGAACCACGAACTCTGCTCGACATTGGTTTTCTGTACCAAATCCTACCCAACTCTCAAAACTCAGCCTCAGAAGTCTGTGACTACTCCTACGGCAAATGGGTTTGGGACGAAAGTTACCCTCGTCGGAAGTACGCCGAGAACTGCCCGTTTTTGGATCCAGGATTCCGCTGCCAACAGAGCGGCCGGCCAGACATGAACTACCAAAAATGGCGGTGGAAACCACAAGGCTGTGATCTTCCAAGGTACTAGTATAGATTACGAATACCAAGCATGGTTTCCATATCGGTACGTTATTGTTTTAATGCATGCTATAAATATTCCATTGACTTTTTCTGCCACCTTGACTAATGCCTCTTCCAAATTACTAGCCCCGTTTCAGTTATGGTCAATCATATAAGGAGCTTTGTCACTTTGTCTCAATCCACATAATACGAGACAGCCAGCGCATGTCTGTTAAATATATACTATACTTATATATATATATTATATATTATGCTTATTACTATATAATATATATTTTTTTTGTTTTTAACACGAAAGCTATATCTCCACTTCCAGGATGTGGATATACTTTCTTATTATACCAAAGCTCACCTTAGCAAATTAAAAAGGTATTTGAATTTCTTTTTTCATTAATTATTCTATCTCATAATTTATTTTACATGTAAGAAATTAAGAACATATTAAAAAAATTAAAATTATCTTTTTTATTTAAAATTATATAAGAATAAAAATTCCTTAGTATATGAAATTATATTTAAATGAACTATTATTGAAAAACAAAAGGAGTACCGCCCATTGGTGCAATAAGCTRCGCTGATTCACATGGCTATGCAGGAGTATTTATATTTACTTATGGGTCGTCATTTTTTAAATGACCTTTATATGCGGTCTGAGATGCCTTTGAATATTTTAATTTATTTATTTATTTAGAAATCCTAAATAAATGTATAATTTATATGATAGTTACATCGACTTGTTTAAAATTRTAAAAAAATTATTGTCTAATAATTACACTATAAATTATGCATATAACTGTATACAAGTTATTTTAAATGGTCGATAGAATCAAAGTAAAAATACTGAAATTTGAAGATTAAAATTTAATAAGTAATTGAATTCTTAAATAGTGAAATTATAAATATTGAATTTTGTTGAAGTGTTTGTAACCAGGCTATCAAACTCTGAATGTGGTCACTTTTGATTATCCTTATTCCTTTTACATGTTGCAATTACTCAAATGAAAATAAGTAAGTAATAAAATTTAATTTCATATACTGTGTAATATTTTTATTAATATATACATTTGTTGAAATTATTAAGAAGTTACTAAAGTCAATATGCGAAAGCATATAAAATTAAAATTTTATAAAACAAGGCCCAAGACTTTTAGTCATTGTGTAAATCTACTTACCACAATTGATAATAAGTTTAAAATAAAAGCATAATTTATCCAGATTCTTAGTGGAATCACATAGTTGTAGTAGATATAAAAGGTGGAAAGCCTCTATTTCTTCATTAATATAATTTTTTTTTTCTAGAATAGGAATGTGTACTGTTTCCTAAAGCTAAATAATGTCTAGAGCTCAATCATCTATTGTCATTTTATGTAGCTTATGATTCATATTTGCAGATTCAATCCCACTGCCCTACTAAACCGTTTCCGGCACGGTAGAATAGTTTTTGCTGGTGACTCAATTGGAAGAAACCAATGGGAGTCCCTGGTGTGCATGCTTGCTCAAGGGGTTTCAAACCAATCTACCATATACGAACTATACGGGAGCCCCATAACTAAACACAAGGGTTATCTTGTAATGCGGTTTGGAGAGTACAACCTCACGGTCGAGTACTACAGGGTGCCTTTCCTGGTGATCATAGATCGTCCACCCCAAAATGCCTCAGATATAGCACGAGGTGCCATTCGTGTCGACAAGTTACATTGGTACTCCAGTAAATGGGTTGGAGCGGATATTCTTGTTTTCAGTGCCGGACACTGGTGGAATGCAGATAAAACCATAAAATCGTCCGTATTTATGTTTCTCTTTCCCTTCCTAGTTTWWAAAAAAAAAAAAAAGAAAAAAATTGAAGTGTCATATCTGTAATTTCAGGGGTCACTATTTCCAGGAAGGTATGACAATGAACATGACTATGGATGTCACAGAGGCATTCAGGAGATCCTTAAACACATTGATGCAATGGGCAAAACAAAATTTGAATCCACAACAGAGTCGAATCATTTTTCGCGGTTACTCACCGGTGCATTACAGGCAAGTTCTGCTTTAAAACTGTGTTGGACCAGAATTGAGTCATTGGCTTCTTTGGACTTGAAATAGAGATTGTGAAATGATGAAAATTACTGTTCTTTCTCCATAACTTTTTCTCACATAAGGATCAGGAGTACGGTTACATTGGTTGGAAACCACTGCAAAATAACAGCATTATACAATGTGAAATTGCAGGGATGGGGCGTGGAATGAAGGTGGCCATTGTGACATTTACATAACGCCAGAAGAAGATCTCACCAAGCTAGAGGTTGAGCCGTTAAATAATATTGTTATTTCTGAAGTAATCAGACAAATGAAGAGTGAAAAGTTGAAGGCATGGTTTTTAAACATCACGTATCTGACTGAGCTTAGGAGAGATGGGCACCCTTCAAGCCACCGTGAACCAAGCACTCCACCTCCTGCCCCTCAAGATTGTAGCCACTGGTGTCTACCTGGGGTGCCAGATACATGGAATGAACTCCTGTATGCACATTTATTGGCAAAATAACTTAAGCACCTAGATTATATGAAACTGAGTATTACCTGGTGGACAAATGAGGGACAAATGAGGATCTAAAGGTCCGGGTGATAATCTTACTTGGGCTTTTCGTCAGCATTTTCATTGGCATTCACTTCACATTCCATTTCCTTTACTTTGTCGAGCTGCCTTACTTTCTCAAGCTGCCTCAAGAGATCTAACCTTTCCTGTCCGTACGTCGAAGGTATCTACCAGGACAAAGAATTGTCTGATAGATCGACATTGGGATCGATTGAGAAATTAAAGCAGTTAAATTTGAAGATTAAAGGATACACACCAGGGATGGTACATATCTCTGAATTGCAGCCAACATAGCTGCATGCCCGACTGCAGTAACCTGAAAAATGCACATTATGAACTTATTCCAGATTTAGAGGCTATCACATTCCAGCACAAACAAGGAACATACATATAGACATACTACCTTCTTTTCATAATATATAGGTCATTTTATGAAGGATGTCTCTTTTTAAAATATAAGTCATTATACAAAATCAAGAAAGGACATTCCAATTTTATCCCATTTTTATAATTTGAAAATTGATTTGTTTGACTCCTTTTTATTTTTTTTTATAAGAGACATTAAATGAGATTGAGAGTTTATTTAGAGATAAGAGAGAGAGAGAGAGAGGGAAAATGATAATGAATTGATCTCGAATTCAAAAAAAAAAAAAAAAATTAAACAAGATAGAGAAAGGGTATATTAGAAACTTTAGGTAAAGATATCCTTGTATTCAGAATATTGGTCTGTGCACATAGGTCTAAAATGACCAACATTATAAATCGGAGGTAGTATTTTGTTCTCCAATCATTTACGTCTTCATCAGTTCAATTCAAGACAGAAAATACTGAAATAAATGCACTATGCATGCACAAATGCCAGATATAGAGGCAATTAATGTTCTCACAGAAAGAAAAGATAATAAAGATACATATCTCATCGGCTCAATTCAGGACAGAAAGAAGTGGTTATTTCCCCACACTAAACCTTGCATGCGCCCAGGGAAATGAGAAACTTACCATCAAGAAGAGGATCTGAATTTGGTCTGCAGCCAACTAATGTGAAAGGACTAAGTAGAGACCTTTTGAAATATAGCAGAAAGATCTTATATAGCAGAAAATAGCCCCTTGAAAGTCGAAACATTCTGAAATATATTCATGTTCTGATTCACTTATTGAGGAAGGAAGGATTTTAAATTGGATGTTGTTTCTTGGGGAAGAAAATTGCTACATGAGCATGTTTACATTTATGTCATACAATCAGTAGTTAGAAAGATAGCATACATCATGCTAGTTTGGAAAAGTTCTGCACTGGCAGTGCATAATATTAATCCTCCAGACATATAAAGGCTGTAACCTTTTGCAGTAGAGAAAACCAACTTATTGACTGTGACCAAAGTCCCAAATCATCATATAATTAGTTAACTGAGACACATGCATAAGCAACACATAAGCGCAGAATGAACCCCCATCATGGCCAACCAAAAAAGAGTATTAAAGATCACTGCATACTTCTAGAAGGCTGAAATATGCCTTCTAGGAATTTATCATCAGTTTAAAGATAAATGGTGTCAATAATGCATCATATACAAACAAATGCAGCAAGGAGTTTGTTCAATAAATTGAAAGATAATGCTGTTATGGCTTACAGGCAGCAGCATAAGGAAGCCAATTGGAACAACTGATGCCAAGTCGGTCACAGTCCTTCGAAGTGCTTGTTTTTCTTTGTCTGTTAATTCATCCCCTATTATAACCCTCCTCAGCAAACCCATAGCAGCAGCAACATCAATAGCAAGAAGTTGGGTACCTTGCCAAACATCCTGCATATAGAACAAGATTGAGAAATTAGCAAGAACATATTACATTGTATCGGTTAAAAAGAACCAACGAGAGTTTATACAACTCTTTCCAAAGGCTATTCTATGTGAGACCTCTCCTATCTTGGATATTAAGCACAAGATAGAATGTAAACATGTAGGCATCCTCAACAGAAGATGCCCTAGATACGGTACCAAAGAAGCTCCCCTACAGGATCGTCAGCTTCCTAAGGAAAGCGAAGGACGATGATCCTAAGTACAGCATAACTGATTGAAAAAAACCCCAAAAAAAAAACACAACATGGCAAACAGCAATTTTCCTTCTTCTTTTACACAAGAAACTGTGGTGGTGTTCTGTCAATATAAGCATACTCATATCCACTTTCTCACTAAACCCCACAGCGACACAAATTTAACAATTTGATCAGAAAGATCTCATGCCAAGATAATATCCTTATATGTGCAAGTACTAGCTAATGACACACTGAAAAGTGTTGACAGCCTAAGCAACTAACAACGTTACAAGCAATGGGTGCACCTAAAGGACAATACAGAAATTGCCCTTTCTCCATTCACATAGCATATAACTACACAATCATTTTACATATTGATTGATAGAGGCACGGAGAAACAAATACTTTAGCATTGTCAGAGACAGTAAGACTTATATCAGGTATCAACATCCTTTCTTGAAAAAATAAAACACCCTGCCCCCGGTACACATACACAGAGAATAAACGAGGATACACTACTAAAGTATTTAATATAATTTCTGAAATAATAGTTCTTTTACATTTTCAAACAGTTACCAGAAGTTCTCCATTATGTTTTAAATCTAAAAAAATTTCTTCCCTATATGTAATAGACATGTTCATCATGTTACATAATACATAGCCATGAAACAAGCAGTCAGAATGAAACCCAGAGAAGACCAGTCTGTAACATGCTAAGCTCAACATTACATTCCAGCAAAATATATGAGAAATAAACAAGGCAGCAGACGCAATTAGACCATTAAGATCCAATATGTCCTATACTATAATTCTTGTCCTGCCTTGCCAACACAACAAACAGGTATGCAGGTCTACTGTCAGAGGTTCAAAATGAATGGAGAAACAGAAGCATAGGAAACCCATTAACTAAAAAGGTGTCATAGTAGGAGAAGCAGCAAGGTAGAATAGGAGCAATATTGGGCAAATAGACATAAATATACCGTGCTTGTCTCCTTCAGCTTGTCCAATGATTTCCCAACGATAGATTCTTTCTTCCGAACTTGAACTAACTGAGTCCCTTCACGTTCATTTCCGCGACTGGAATTGTCATTTGTTGCCTGAATGRCATCCTGGAAGCATGCAACAGTGAATCTTGTAATCATTATGCAACTAAAGAGCAAACACYGAGACAATGTGATATCCAACCTAACAGAGAAAAGAAAAGAAGGATCAATCTAGGTAGTGCAGCATCACATATCAAGATCATTTTGAGAAAATCATGCTTGTGAATGATATTTTGCTAAAAACCCAAAACTTTTAAGGTCCTCTCTAGCTAAAAGCAGTGAGCTTCTTTCCCTAAAAAGGTAGCTAACCGTCAAGTTAAGAAAGCAAGATGGATGCTAAAAACTTGCAGGGTGTAAATGAAGAGATATAAATTATGAGTACTTCTAACTTTATGCTTATTATATCATGCGCAGACACTAAATCAGGAACAAGGATAAATTGCAGTTAAGCACATATTATGAAAATGACTAAGAACATADAAAACCAGAGAAAGAAAGGAACCTATACCCAACATTATCATCAAGATAATAACCAATACACACAATAAATGGCCTATGCAAGGTCAAACAAACCTCTTCATATTTGGACCTATCAGCACTTTTTTGCACCCGTCTCTCCAGTTCTATTAGTTCATTCCTCAGAAGTTCAAAACGTTGCATTTCATTTGATTCTGAATCAGGTAATACTGAGCCCAGAGTTCTCTTTTCAAGGTGTTCATTCTCCTGCACAAAGAAACATCTTGTAACAACTCACAGCTCAAACTGAGCAAACAGTCGGACATCAGTTAATTAGGATTTCTCCTTGCAAATCCGATCAAGATGCTCTGAAAAGAGAGTAACAGTCACACATCATATACTATTCATCCATTTCATGTGTGGCAAAACAATTTCAAGAGACATCTTCACACAAATTTATGCAAAATGTGCCCATTTCAATTTTGAAAAACAATTATCATTGCAAACTAGGCAAGCAGAGTATAGAAGACAAGGATATCCAAATGATGCTATTATTACAACTATTTTTTTTCCCCCCATCCAAAGAAATGTGAATTTCAAGCTTTCGGAACATTCTGACTCTCTCCCTATCAAACTGGGGGTTGAGAATCCATTGAATATTATAGCCACAAGAAGCTTCCAACTTGGGCGAGAGATTGAAATAGAAAATTATATATAAATAACCAGAAAATCACATGATAAGCTATATTGTCATTGCAAGACATACACTCCTGTCCATAGTCAAAGTCCCAGGGTCACGCAATTTGCTTGGATGCCGTACCAGGAAGCTCCATAGTCCACGAGGATTACTTTCCCTAGATTAATATAAGTTAAGAGTCAAAAACAGGTTCTGGAGCGTACATCTAAATGCCAAAGGTAATTACAAAGATGAGGAACTCAGAACTGTGCAGAGATGTTTTACCTACTGCTTCTGTCTGTATCTTCACTAGCACTCTTGATCTCCTTGCCCCCAGCATATACTATCTTGCCGCTAGTAGAAGCGGAACTACTAGCAACATTTCCCTATCCCACACAAAGACCAGATGATATTAATTACAAACAAGGATCATCCAAATGAACATGAAATAAGAATATGGATCTAAAAGCTGCTGTATGTCATTGAGAAGGCAGCAAGCATAATCTGGAAGCGAAATAGAAGGACATCTTAGACAACTCCAAAAACAGCAACTCCCACAGATTACACACCTTACTTGCCCCCACAAAAAGTACGAAGGAAAGTATCAGAGTAAACCTGTTGCAACAAAGCTGTCTTGGCCCTGAAGGATGCCTCAAGAAATTCAGCCTCTTTCTTAAGTCTTCTTATCTTCTCAAGGTCAGAACAAGCAGCTTCCAGATGCTCCTTTCCAGATTTGGTGCTTGATACATGAAGCTCCTGAAGTAATCCCTCTAGTTTAACCAGAGCTCCTTCAACACTCTGTAATGCCTGAGATAAGATACTGCATCAGGCTATCGTCCAAGATAACTATAACAGCCTGCACAAAGGGACGGCAATGGAGACATCCGAAAGATATGCATGTATAAACATTGACCTCTATCCATTAATACATTTGGCTGCAGAAGGTCCTCTATTTTCTAGAGAGGTTTGTTGTTTTTCTAGAACTTTACCAAAATACACCATATAGTGGTCTAGAAAAACTACCGGCAGAATCTTCTATCTTTACTCACTGCTGAATAGTTCCCGAGTTTCTTTTTCTGTTCTGAAAATGTAACGAGTCTGTACACTAGACATCGGTCAAATCAACTCATGTTTGCTCGATTGCACAATCTACAAAGCCACAGAAGAATGAAAAAAGGGAAAGGCAAAGGAAATACTCTTATTAATTTTGGAGTGTGAAACATGTAAATTACATTCATCTCTACAAATCTAACAGCTTAACATTTTAGATAAGGCAGTAATTCGACATGGTACCAAAGCAAGAGGTCCTGTGCTCACATGTCATCTCAACCTGTTTGTAAAGGGGATAAGGTAAGCGTGTGTTGGGACTGTTAGGAAAATGAAAATCTAGCAACACCTGATGGTTCATATTAGAGTGTTCAAACAATAAACTGCAGTACTCTCTAACAGCTTAAGCAATCAGGGGCAACCTAACATTTGCATTCATTTCCAGACAGATCAACAAAAAAGTTATTTCCCATAACATTCATAAAATTAAGAAGCTGAAGGCTCAGAAAATAGGCTCTATATATGAGAATAAATACCTTATCAAAAGAATCAGGCTCGACCTGAGTCAATGAATTAGTTCCAGATGCGGCCCTGTCCACAGATTTCTTAGTACTTAAAATCAAATAAATATCAAATCTTGCTCACCACTCCCTGATTCTCTAGACATGAGCAGCCAAACTAAAGTAATAAGAATATCAGAATAATCATCTAGCAAAACTATAATTGCAGGAAGGATAACTGATTTTCAGATTTAAGAAGTCAGCAATAATGAACTTAAGGAATCATCTTAACTTGAACAGTTTATTAACATACCGTTCAAACATATGTAGTATAAGATATGCCCCAAACTACTGCTCCTTTTGCGAATAAAAAAAAAAATGATATCCTTATGAATTAGACGATATACGTTATTCGAGGCCCTAAAGTTAAAAGCAATATAATAGCGAAGATCAGTAGAATCAAACACAGATACTTTGGGCCCATTCTTATTTCCACCTTCCTGTAACCGGTTCTCATTCTATAATTATTCAAATTTATTACTATGACCTGAATCAGTGCCATAGAGTACACTATATTTGCCAATCCTGAAAATTTCTCCATATTATCAGATGCATGAAATGCGAAAAGCTGATACACATGCATTCTAGAAAAGATATTTTAGAAGATAATTATGCTAATATTGCAATTCTCTCATCCTCTCCCGTGTACATGTGGCCTGCAGAAACACACAAATTAAAGTAGAGTACGAGTTGGCTCCTTTATCTTACTTTTGTATCCCTAGTTCTTCAAGACACACCTTCAATTTCTTGTGCCTGAAACAACAAAAAGAAAAGCACATTGCTTAGATTAATTATTTCAGATTGTGTTAATAGATTTCACATATTGAAGAGCTTAGGTACCCTGTAGAAAGAAATTGAGCAGCCTTGACATGCGAAGGGTTTTCAAGCCATTTACTGTATTTTATAAAGCTTGTGATCCAGTAAGAACACACATCTAATGCTAGTGAGATAGCTTCAGGATTAGGAGGACCTTCTTCCTTTTTTTTATGTCCAACAGCGCGTTTAGAGGTACCACTACTTCCTGGATAAAATGGAAGCCAGTCTAGCTCTTCACAAACAACCTATAACATACCAAAGCCTCTCAGTTTATATCAACCACAAAGATAGTTATTATCGACACGTTCTTCGACATGCTAACCTCCACATACAGTTGATAAGAACTTATCGATGAAAGTTGAGGATAATATAACACACTGCCTCCAATGAGATACCTGTTTCAATGGGACAATAAAAGACTAGATCAACTATATTGAAGACTGGATAATAACAAAGCAGAAACCGATGAAATGAAGAGTCAACTAGGACAACTATACCTTATGAGTCCATCAACAGGCTCGTTGATGGAGTTGAAGCCGTTTGCAGAAAGGAAGGACTGTGTGCTCCTTCCTAAGGCAATGAAGAACCCAAATACAGCCAAATCCTTCTCTAATACCTAAAAGAAATTTGCAACTTAGACAAAGCACCTTTCTTTTATTGTTGATAAGTTACTTAAGAGAAACAGCAGAAAACCCATCTTGTAGAAAACTAGCAAATGTAGTCTTATATATATACCCAGACAACTTCCTGTCTGAAACAATCGGCGTSAAGACCCATTTATGTGCGCTTACTTACTTTGATGCAGTAACACAGTACTCTTTCATCAATTCCAGATAAGGTCATACTAGAATGTCCAAAATATCCTAATGAGAGTCTAATTAGTTCCAGTTTCACTCAGTCATTCTCTAACTTTGAATAGCACAGGAACTTGCTCAATCTTGCATGGTCATCTTTCCCATTCCAAGTATATGCCCCAAGTCTTGGTAGCAACATTCGAGCCCTTTATGATGACGGTTAAAATTGTAGGATCAAAAATAAATTTTGTTTACCCAAAAACACGTAAATAATACCAATTTCTTTCAATTGGTTTCCTATGTTTAATGTAAAAGCTACATGTTTTCTATAACAAACTCAAATGCCTTCAGACAGAACACCTGGAATAGAAATGTCAAGGAATAGCATCGGATGGAGATCTACAGTGCAATTACCAGTACAAGTTCACAGACAGTCATTAATTTCTTCTAAAATAGAATGAAGCGGAAAAAGTAGAACTGAAAAGGCCACATCCCTAACCTCAATCCTTTCAGACGTGGTGAACCTGGACCATATTCTCTCCCTATCAATAGCTCTGTGCAGCTGATTCTGTACAAGACCCACCCAAAATATTACCTCTTCAGTGCTTTGATCACTTTTCACTTTACATGCTGCAGTTCGAGGACCAAAATGAACAAGAAACTCTCTGCGTAGACCAATATCCTTCATAGAATGATAAGCTTGACGAATAGGCATGAACTCGACCAACATATCCATCAATCTACCTGTTGTTTCAGGAATGGTGGAGAAGAACTGTGCACAAGATATCTTTGTAGGACCAAGTTTCATAATTGCTGCTAGGCAACTAAGTGCAAGCATGAGAAGTGACAAGTCACTTGCATTGCCTGAAGCTGAAGATTGTCCTTTCCCACACCTAAAAAGGAAGAGAAGCAACAATATTACCAAGTGAGTTGCCTGTATATATCAGTGTCCTTTTTGTTACAAACATAATCAACCACTTACACTCCAGTAGCAAGAGTAAAGCGTTGGTCTTTTTCAAAATAATTAACGAAACTGGTAACGACCACAGGAACTTGCTCAGACCAAAACCATTCATAAGCTTCAGGTTGCTTTGCTGATAATTTCTCTGTGATCACAGATTCCAAAGCAGCAGATTGCCGCGACAAGCTACAACCATGCAACAACATATCACTGTAAAAACATCATGCCAAGGAAAATTTGAGGTAAATGCAGACGTGATTGTTGTGACTATAAGCACATCATCTCCTCCCAAAACCTTTTATATCACTTCCTTTTCTGTAGTTAATCTTTTCATATTCTGACTCTCCTCTTTCTATGTCTAATAAACTGGGAAAGGCAGGCACACTAGCAAAATCCATCTTGAAACTTCTAAGTCACAATTTTACAGGTACATACTTAAGCAAACACTTAGTTCCRATGACAAATTACTATTGGGAAAGTTGTCAGAAGAAAGAGTTAACTTAATGGTCTATCACACCACAAAATGGAACTCATTAGCTAACTCTGAAGTAAATGAAAAAGTCTACAATAATTACGTCTATGGTACTGATGCATTTCTACCACTTGGCATGATCAATATGTTACAAGACTGTACACGACGTTACAATTCCATACCTCCTTTGCACAAAAACATTGATATCTCTATCTCTTCCATCTCCTCGGGATGAAATCTCCCTTGCTGCTTGGAGTAGAGAATACACAGATGCCTGCAGAAATTCATAAAACTTTAGCCATCCTAGACAACAGATGATGTCAAGAAAATGGAAGCAAACTGGAATCTTGATGAATTAACAGAGACAATATCCCAACTAAACATGATAACATTAATTTCGAGCTACTTAGAATATGCATGTATGTGTGTATTCTTTTATGCATCAAATCAGTATATATCAACCTCTGCTAAATAATATCCTAGCTGAACTACTGCCTACAAATTTCAATATATTTTAAAGCTGTGTCTATGTTCACCTGTCCTCACCATARGATGAAAAAATGCATGCTTTTCTATTGCTAAAAGCAAATAGAAGATACACCTTGTTGGCAGTTATGAAATAATCCACTCATATCATTGCTATCAAAGTTAAGTATTCAGATAATTTAAGATGATAAGAAAAATTTCATAGCATTATACTTGTATTTACATTGTTAAATGAACTGCCACAACAGAACAACTGAACTTTTACCTCCTACAGCAAATGATACACGAAGACATAAGGGGAAAAATAACTAAATGTTTTATAAATTACCTGATAAGATAGTGCCTTTATCCAAGCATTTTTGTCAACACCAAGCCAGGCAGTTGAGAACCATGAGAATTTTGACGAGCTCTGCTCTCTAATTGCAAGCTCAAGCACCCTAGCAGCATCATGTAGTGATTGGACAAGTCCACTGCTAGAGTCTTCACCTTCGAGTGACTGATCAAGTTTAACTCTCACTTCCTCAACATCGCTGGTTTTACTCACACAAGGACTCCCATTAACTGTCACCCCATCATCTGCAGAAGCAAATGACAACAGCAGTCTCCTTCTTCTTCTTGATTTATACAAGTTTACACATTGTTTCATAGGATCTGGATATCTGTAACCTAGGCTGAGATTATTGTGCTCCAACAAAGAAAGTCTTATACAGCATCTCTTCTTTCTGTAATACCGATAAAATGGCAGGTAATCCAAGGAGACAACTTTCTTGTTCAGTATGCAGTCTCTAGCTGGTTTAGCTGAAAGCCATGGATCTGAAAAGCTAAAAATTGGAAAAGCTAGGAATGAGCGGCATGCGTTATTACTTGAAAAGAGCTCTACAAACTAGTGGATGCTCAAAATTGGAAATAATTACTGAAATGCTAATGTGTATTATTTAATGCATCTGCAATATAGTTCACCATTAGCCTAACCATGAGATGCATAAATTCAGGCAAAACCAATAAAATACCTAGGAAGATTACTCCTGCCAACTATTCTCCCGAGTCTCTCGATGGCCGTATGTTATTTTTTTCTCTGCTGATATCACATTATGCTGAATAACACTAACTGATTTCTAACTAGAGAACCTTATCCACCATATTGGTCCCATACAACCACTAGACATGGTTTGGTATTCCATCAGAAAGGAGATAAATACACTATTCAGCAAAAGTGTTACCATCCTCAAAATTCTAGCTAATTTTATGAAATCCAAACAGATCGACAACATAAGATTCCTATCTTGCTAAACAACCAATTGTTTCAAACTAAAAAGTGAACAGCTAAATGTCATTGCCCTAGAATACCCATTATTAACGTCCAAAAAAATAAATGGACCCTGACATCAAAGAAAATTGGCTTCAGCAGAAGGAACTTCGCAAACAGCTCTAAGAATCAATTCACTAAAGCGTTTTAGTAAATCATCATACTATCTGTGAATAGTTATTAATAGTAGCAAAGCATGTATTAACTAACATAAATATTGAAAACCAAAAACAGGGGAATAAATAAAGCTCCACAGAATCCCACCTTTTAATCAGATGCTATACAATCTAATAACTGCGGAACATGTAGTTCACAAATTAATCTCAAGAAACAGACATTTCAGCAAATTTTCCAGGTTGAAAACCATTACACTATAATCATCTTCTCCATTGTTTATCATCACTGATCACTAGACAGTGTCCTGTAATTCAACATCTTCCGACAACAACAATAATTTTAAATTAAAAGAAAAATCACAAAGCAAAATTGGACATGCATTGCTCGTAGAACACGAACTGGAAACCGAAGAAAAATGAAAAATTAAGATAACCTGGATGATACTAGGTCCCGGTGTTGCAACTTGAGTGACATCGATTGGACAATGGTATGATAGAAGAAACTACCAGTTAAGGCAAAATATAGGAAAGCTGAAATTGAGTTCTTCTGCAATGGAGAAGTTGAATTACGGAAATTTTAGTCGGAAAGAAAAATCCTCTGGTACAAAGAGCGAGGAAATTCTGTGAGCGGAAATGAATGCTGACGTGGCTTATAAGGGTTTATCCGGAGACGTGGGGAAACGATGTATCACAGAACWGGAAATGCGTTTCCTTTCTTTTCTTTCCTTCTCGTAGCGGGAAATTGTCGAATCCGGCGCGTACATGACAAACCCTTTCTAGAGGGGAAATTCTGAATGCTTTTCCTTTTTTTCTTTTTTTTTTTTTGAATGTTGCAAGGATTTTTTTTAATTAAAATTCAATATTTTCACATTCATTAAATTCATTGCGATCCAAAGTACCGAARTATGTAGGAAGCAATTTTTGTGCCACAGTGCTAGTATGTTCGCTCCGAAGTCATGCAATCAAACTATTATCGGCTTTTTTTAATGCACAAAGAGGAATACAAAAAAATTTATAAATTCTTTTAAATGATTAAACTATAAAAATTTATAATATATTTGATAAAATAATTCAGTATTTAAAAATAAAAATTAAGGTAAAAATATTTTACTAACCTAAATTAAGAATATCTTACGTGCCCTTTAAATCTTTTTATAAATTTTAAATAGTAAAATATTGACTCATRTAAMGACACGTCGAGGCATGGGAGTATACAAATTTTTTATCTATCTAATAAAATTAARGATATTATCTTTTATTAAAACTAAATTTTCAAAGTTWAGAAATTCAACTACTCCCTCATTTATTCTATATTTGTTGTTTAAGACTCTTGTACAAATATAAAGAAATCACGCAAATAAGTTAAGTTATAAAAATAAAAAATTAAATTACTCTTTTTTATTATTATCTCACCTTTACAATACTTAATAAGTTTTAATATTTCAATTTCAAAGCCAACTCCCTTGACTATCACATTGACTTYAGAAATATCAATGATGGTTTTGTTTTGAAAATTGTGATAATTAGAAAAAAGTATAATAAATWCTCTCTTGATCTTATAAAAGTATAGATATTTAGACACYAGAAATTTTTCTTTCAAGATTATTGTACCTARGTGAAAAAATATCGTAATAAACTAAATTATAAAATTAAAAGATTAAATTACCCTTATTTTGATAACTCATCTTTTACAACACTTAATAAATGTATTTAAATATTWCTAGCCAAAATATGAATACAAAATTTGATTATCCATCTTTTCCTCAAAAATAATACTCCATCAAACTAAACGTAATTTTCAAGAATATTTCAACTAAATTTCTATTAATTTTGTTAGCATATTTTATTGAAAATAGTGATAGACATCGATTGAATTGTGATTAAGAATAAAAATAAATAAAAAATATATAAAAGTACGTAATTTTATAAAATAAAGGATATTTAGATACAAATGAGGGATATAAGAGAGTGGAGGGAGTAAATACCCAAATTCTATCAAATGGGACCACCCTAWTTTGGACAATTAAAAGTTTAAGAGGATAAACTGAGAATCGYGAAAAGAACAGAGATAAATGGGGTAAATTAAAAATTTGAAGTTAACCCCCATTCGTGCTTGCTTTCTTTCCCGCCTCCTTTCCTTACCCTCGCTTCAGTACGGGACAGCTCGCCTCTGTAAGCAATTAGCTACGAAGTACGACAGTGAATGTCCCAGAATTTTCAACCTCTGATTTCTCATTCAGGAAATTATTKTGTCTCCCGGAGTCCTGAAACACTCTGCTGCAGCAAAGCGATGACATAATCTCGTCAAAGACATATTCTCTAACTGCTTGCATAGACAGCATGTTTGTTGAAATGTCTCTTAGAACACAGCATTCTGGGCCTTGAACTTTTTCTTCCTACAGAGCTTCTAGTTATCAATTGATATGATACTTTTTCAATAACAAATGAACTTTCTTCAAATACAAAATGTGGTGGTTTACGGGCTTGCCCAATGTATACAGAAGAATCTCCCTTACAAATAGCKGTGTTCTTCTGCAAAGAATGCACTTTTTTCTCATTGGCCATGAATTTTCTTCGTCCAAGAAAGGTAAATATCTCATTTATATGAARGTTTATCCATGTTCAAGGTTCTTTTGCGTGATTTGTGCTTGACTGGTTCTTAACTTTATTGAAATGAAAATTCGTGTGCATGTAAATGTGGTCATTTGTTCACAGGGAGACAATTTAATTCGAGGTCTTCTGATGAAATGAAGTTTCGCACAAAAGTTCAGGGATTAGCTAGAGATCGCAATGATGACAAAGAGGAAAATACACTAGCTATGAGCTTAGCTTGCTTAGTTGAGGAATCTTCTAATATTAAGGAGAGAAAACCTCGAAGCAGGTTGGAGCTCAAGAGGTTTCTTGAACTACGTATCAAGAGGAGGGTCAAGGAACAATACACGAATGGGAAGTTCCAAAACCTTATGCTGAAAGTGATTGCCAATCCAGAAACTCTCAAGGATGCTTATGATATTATTCGGGTGAKCTCTAATGTTGTTTTAGAATCGGAGAGGGACAATTTGCCCTTTGAGTTCATGGCAGAAGAGCTCTTTCATGGAAACTTTGATGTGAGTTGTAACACATATTCTATAGCAACAAGGGGACCAGATAAGGAAGTTCTAGTTTTCCCAAATCTTAAGTTGAGAATAATACAGGAAGCCATTAGAATAGTACTGGAAATTGTTTACAGACCTCACTTTTCAAAGATTTCACATGGTGGTCGAAATGGTAGAGACCACTTGTCTGCTTTAAGATACATTAAAAAAGAGATATCTGATTCTAACTGGTGGTTTACAATGCTCCTTAACCAAAAAGTCAATGCTTGTATCCTTAATAAGCTTTTCTCTACTATGGAGAATAAGATTGAAGATCCAGGCCTATATGCAATTATCAGAAGTATGTTCAAAGCACAGGTTCTCAATTTTGAGTTTGGAGGTTTCTGTAAAGGGCATGGTCTTCCACAAGAAGGAGTGTTGTCTCCGATCCTGATGAATATTTACCTTGACCTTTTTGATCGTGAAGTATACAAAATGTCGATGAGATATGAAGCTCTCGATATCAAGGGGCCTGCTGAGGATGATCAGACTCACTCAAATCTGCGTACTTGGTTTAGGAGACAAATCCACAGCAACAACATCCAGCAATGCAGTATTAAGGAGATTTCTGGTGTTAGACTACATTGTTGTCGTTTTATGGATGAAATTTTTGTTGCCATTTCAGGTTCTAAAGAAAATGCTGTTGCTTGCAAATTAGATATGGAAAATTACTTGAAGAATTCTCTACACATAGAGGTTGATAATCAAACAGATGTTCTGCCATGTGATGGCCGCCATGGTGTTCAGTTCCTCGGGACGTTGGTTAAAAGAAGCCTGAAAGAGAGCCCTGCAGTAAGAGCTGTTCATAAATTGAAGGAAAAAGTTAAGTTATTTGCTTCACAGAAACAAGAGGCTTGGGATACAGGTTGTGTTAGAATTGGAAAGAAATGGCTGGCTCATGGATTGAAGAGGGTCAAAGAATCAGAGATTAAGCATCTAGCTGATAGTAATTCCATTCTGAGCAGAATTACCTGTTTCCGTAAATCTGGGATGGAAACTGATCATTGGTACAAGATCTTGTTAAAGATATGGATGCAAAACATCAATGCAAAAAATGCAGAGAGTGAGGAGCTTATCTTGTCTAAACATATTGCGGAACCAGCTCTCCCGCAAGAACTAGTAGATTCCTATTATGAGTTTCAGAAGCGTGTTGAGAACTATATTTCTTCCGAGACAACTGCTATTCTTGCTCTTTTGCCAAGCACCGATTCTTCAATGGAATCTCACTCTGTCACACAGATCATAGCCCCAGTTAATGCAATAAAAAAACGCCTCCAACGATATGGATTGATGACTCCTAAAGGGTTTCCTCGTACATGTCATATGCTAATTTTACAGGATGACAATCACATCATTGATTGGTTTTCAGGAATTGTTGGCCGCTGGCTTAGATGGTATATTGAGTGTGACAACTTCGATGAAGTGAAGCTCATTATTTCTGACCAAGTAAGGCTGTCCTGCATCCGGACGCTGGCAGCAAAATATAGAATACATGAGAGTGAGATTGAGAAAAGGTTTGATTTACAACTGTGCAGAATTCCCTCAACCCAAGAGATAGAACATGAGATAACTGATGAAGCTCTTAAATATGAGGATTCCTTATTTTATGGAATATCTTATAGTGGCTTGTGCTTACTATCTTTGGCAAGAATGGTAAACCAGTCAAGGCCTTGCAACTGCTTTGTTATGGGATGCACAGCTGCAGCTCCTTGTGTTTACACTCTTCATGTGATGGAAAAACAGAAGTTTCCAGGGTGGAAGACTGGGTTTTCAAGCAGTATCCATCCGAGTTTAAATAGAAGGCGAATTGGTCTTTGTAAACAGCATTTAAGAGATTTATTTCTTGGCCGTGTAGCACTTCAATCTATTAATTTTGGTGCCTGGAGATGAAAATCCTGATGTAGTATTTTCTTAAAGTAGTTAATCCTTCAACCTGTAAATAGCTTAGCTTCTTGAGGAAAATCTCTAAAAGCTTTTAAAACTTTCTGGTATGAAGACTAAATGTTTGCAGGTCATGCTGATGAAACCATACATGAAGGCTCCTTCGCCCTYTGGAGGAAAATACAACAGAATTACCAAGTGGTTTTATGGTATAAAAAGCTGCCAAAACGTGACAAATTTATCACTYACAGGTTGYTGAAGTTGGACCTTTMGAYGTAGCATTCTTATTGCACATAAAATATAGACATGTTMGGGACGTTWTAACTGTGGTATGGAGAGCATATTGCCAATAATGAGACAAAGTTTGGTTCTTTAGTTYAAGGTTCATTATRGTGCAACAATGGAAGYGATAATRATTTTAATGCTTCCCAGAGTTTTCAAGGCAGGCCTTAGCAAGGGAYGCAAACCCAGCATTCTTATTTAGCACCCTAGTTGGTTCCCCGGTAATATTTTGGTAAGCCTCCCCCAGTATGGATTGGAAATGTTGCCAAAACAAAAACCAATATTTCCACATCAATCAAACATCATCAGATAAGCTTGGCCGTAGCCTGAGGTTTTTCTTCTTCTCCTCCTCCGCCTTTGCTTTTTTGTCTCCTCCRACTAGCGAACAGCTAAAAGCACTGTTTCAGACTGTTAGATTTCCACATGAATCTTGGTTTTCCCACTAGAAAGGCAGTAAAAGAGAACCTCTGAGAARCTTGATTAGCTTCTATTGGCTTTTTAGTAGGTGAAAGAATAGATTGACCTTAAAGCGAGTTCCTTGAATGATCAARGTATGTGGGTTAGAATTGTGGCAGCAACTGATCAGGGGAAGAGATTAAACACCAAATCATTGACCACATTCTATTGGGCATGACGGTTAGAAACAATAGATGTGAGGGATTTGAGATTCCTAAATTAAATTTTTTCTCCTTGTCGTGATATTGATTATAGTAATCTGCGTYRTAACATCAAAGCATCATCCTCATTATTTTGGCTCTCATGTACCTTTGATGTTACTAACAGAAACATCAGATTAATCCTGTGTGAACATAATCAGAGCATCGATTTGTATAAGATATCTTGCATTTGTTTTATGATGTTGAGGGTTGAAATATCTCTTTACATTACCTAAAGCAATCCGCAGGATGATTTAGTAGCAATCTTTTTTAGTGCCCGCAGCTATCTACCTTCATAAAATAGAAGATGAGAAAGTACAAGAGAAGCTTCCAGTTGAGAAGGAATGATTCAGTCAAATTCTTTTTGTGATGCAGAGTTGGCCATGAACTTCTTCAAAGTCTACCACCATGATACACAATTGACTCAACCCGTCAATGACGGTGTTAGGCTGAAAACCCCAGAAGTACGTTCCATACTCAATAGATAATTATGGTTTCCTGTTAGGAAATTTCATCCATAAGTTCAAGCAATTCATTTGTTTATTTGAATGATGTAATATTGAAATTGAAATCTTTGATAAATATAGTAATTCGATTAATTAAAAATATTCTTATCAGGATAGAGATATTGAGTTTGATTTTTATTTAAACTCTTCTTGATAAATGTGAAATCTAGAGTATGAAAGAGGAAGATGAAGAATGAGATTCATATATAGTTTTTACATTTAAACTCCCTTTGATAAAGGTAAGATATGAAGATTGAAATATGAACACTTTTGGAGATTACTACTGATATTTTAACAGATTGTTGAATCTCTGACAATTGAAAATATATTTACAATGTTTGAATCTAAATAGTAAAATTAGTAAGAGCTTTTGATAATCACCTAGCAAAACTATGATAATGTTATCGTTTTTACTTATTTCATTCAATTCATAAATTGTTTGAATATATATATAATATTGCAAGTAATTAAATAAATATGATTTAATATTTGTAGGGATATAATTTAATATTCATATAAATATAATGAAGCGTTTGGAATACAAAATTGTTAGACTGTGATAGTCTGTCGTTTTCTTGGGTGGGTTGGATAGTATCATCGAAGTCCAAACATGAAAAGAAGACAAAAGAGCAATTTGCAGTTTACCCATACCTTTTCGATTTCTTTTAAAATTTATAAATTGTGGTAGTAGTTGGTCTGAGGTTAAGCATGGGCGCCTCCTTCACATTTCAGTGTCACATTAATATGGTATTGGGAACAACATAGCTTGARGGGTCATAGGTCATTTCTTCTGCTGTCTCTGTCTAATTGTCACCAAATAGTGCTAGCAAATTATTAATGCCTACATTTGATAAGCTATTAATTTATTCAGTTTTTAAATATTAAATTAAATTATCAAACAACGTTTAAGAGATGACTCTGAATATGTTAGTACTCTTTATAATACATATTTCCTATAATATCAATTAAAACAATGTATACCTCTCACACTTATCCTTCTCCTATATTGTACTCTAATTAGTGTAGCAGAGGATATATATTAAAAGATTTTTTAATAATTTTAAGTAGATTGTCAATCTTTTAACTTCAAGATAACTCTCATAATATTCGTTAAAAATGAGTATGCAAGCGACAACATCATAATGTTCGATGATGATTGGACCCATGATGAGACATATTCTTACCAACTAAACAATATATTTTCTTTGAATGAGAATGCTATTGAGATCGACATTAAGTCACATAATATTATTAGTGAATCTTTAAAGAAAAATAATATAAATAACATGTCCTATGAAAAAAAAAAAAAAAAAAGGTAAATCTCATCAAAGTCGGTTTTCCTTCTATATATTAAGCCAGATAACATTGTTCTTTCCCTTGTGAAGATCGAGGACGATTCTCAATCATTCACTCACCCATTGTACTACGTTACAATAATAATAATAATACAATATAGAACAAAAGAAAAATCAAGAATATGAAAATGAATGCTCACGAATGTGGGTGATCTTTGATGCAATGGTCTTCAACGTTGTGATGTGGTCTGAAAATGACCATCACCTAAGATATTATATTATATTATACTTGTGATTCACAATTCAATTAAAATTTTGTGATTTTTCTCCTATAAATTATTTATCACAAATATGATATAAAAAAATTAAAAAAAATCAAGTTCAAACAAAGCTGGATTCAATCTTATTAATATCTAAGATGATGATTACATCATCTTCAGATTATGCGGATTAACTCAATTAAATAATGAATTAATTTAAGAGAGTAATACAAGGTTAGCCTTAAATATATCAATATTAAAATAAAGTAGGCGGGCCCACTTCTTCCATTTTTCTAAAATTTTAATTTTGATATATTAATCTCATGATGTTCGGAGTTTCTATGATGGGCTTCTGAAAATCGACCTCCATGATAGTTACCTCCACTCTGACTCTTTTTTTTTTTCCCCCCCTCTTTAGGTCAAATTCAATTTTGAAACAAAACGAGTCGATTCCAATGAAAGTTAACATGACTCGTTCGAGGATTAGAAGGATGATTAAGTGCTCAATATTTTCTAATACTTGTTTTAATATATGTTTTTTACTAGATCAAATTGAACGTTCGTTAAATATAGATGCATATCGTGTTTTAATTAATATAAAAATAATATATATATATTTAAAAATATATATCGAGATCTGTAGTTGTAAATAAGTTTTAACGGTACGTTCAATATGTTGAATGGAGTGATTTTTTTTATATTAAACTTTTTTTTGTATTCGAGTGTTTGATTAGTATACTTGAATTGAGAGATTTTCCATAAGAAAGTCCATTTCATGAAAAAAGTGGGAAAATCATTTTCCCTCGGAAAGTTGAAAACAGGTCATTGCAAAAGTTTGKAAACTCAAATAAAACATGAATGACTATTTTATCCTTATTTCCTTGTATAATTCTTAAAGAAATAACAGAAAATAAGAAGAAATAAATAGAAAAAAAAAGTCTCCAACTATAATTGCACAAAATGCTCAAAAAACCAACAAGTGTAAACCTCACTATGTAATAGTTGCTTAACCCTAAAATATTTTCTTATTTTAGGACTTAACGTTTGTGCTTATAGATTTAATTAAAAGAAAAAAGAAAAAGAAAAAGGAAGAAACGTCCATTGATGAATCGTGTAATCCTAATCTTTTTCTAAACAAACATTCGCTGATGAATCGTGTAGTTCTAATCCTTTTCATCTTAAGAATATATTCAATAGTCGATTAAACAATTATTTAATAGTCTAAAAGAATGACATTTAAGTCATATTATACTAAATTTCATTCCATTTCCAACATTAGAAAATAATTATACAAAATACAAGAAATGAGTCAATTCCATATGATTTTTCTTTCTAATAATAGAATTGGAAGATGATTTCAATTCCATTTTAAGTGGAAAAACCACTTTTTTCCGAGCATGTCAAATGTGTCACAAAGTAAAAACATCGGTCTAAACCAAAAACAGGGTAAGAATAGAAGTCATTGAGTGTCTATCCAAGGTATGGATAATTGATCATAAAGAGCATGAGAGGAAGGAAAAGAAAGGAAACGAAAGAAAGAAAGAAAGGGACTTAGACYTATGTTATAAATTCGACTTCAATGGAAAGCTACCYAAATGTATCCAGAGACCATAGTATTAGGCTTTTAGTCAATATCAGTGGCAATGGAWGAAGAAAATTAGTGAATGAAGACTTTGGCTTCTGGTRCCTTTTTCCTCTTTACTTTCATGGAGTAAAGGTAAGATGCTTCCATTGTATACTCTCTACCTTCCTCAACTTCAAATATTTTTATTGGAAGATGTCATCGAAATCAAGATTGAGCTAATTAATTTACTCAACTGAGTAATCTGATGTGAGCCACGCCACTAAAAGATAAAATTTATGGTGGGTCATGTTAAATTTTGTAAAGGTAAAAAATAAAAATATTTCGCTGTAATCACTTAAGAAAAAATATTCATTGTCATTTTAATCGTGAGGCTCAGCAGGATCCACCCTATTGAATCAATTGGCTCGACTTTGAACTACCTAGCATCTTCCGTTTTTTTGTTTTGCATTGTTTCAAAATGAATACGTATTTACATTTCTATCAAAATTAAAGAAGAATATTGCTTCATATCGAAATAGTAAAAATATAGAAATTCGATTTCAAAGGAAGGATAAGTAAAAAAATCAGATCATTTAAAACTTTCTTTAGGCGTAATTATAATTATTAGGAAACTCTAACCTAAGATCATTCTAAATGTATCTAACCAAKTATATGGATGGTAAAAAAATATTTTCTTGACATATATTAAAATTCAGAAAAATAATTATTGATAGATCATTTATCACAACACTTTTATTAATCGAAGAAGGTTAGTGGACGATCGATGTGCGTGGATATACAAAAATAAAAAATAGAAATCCCTCTTTCAGATTAATAAATTAAAAAATTACACCATTTAAATGAGGACAATAGTTAAATTTTATATATATTTCAAAAAAACATAAAATTAGTTAACAGAATTATCTTGACAAGCAATAAGGTACTTTAATGATTTGAGTTTAAATTTTATAAATAAAATAAATAATTTTAAAAAAAACTTTACATTTTTTTTTTTTAAGTCTCTTCTTATTCGAACTCGAATTAACTCGAATCAAATTCTGGATTACCAAACAAAAGGAATTATTGGTGCACCTCGACTTAGCCTTGGTCAACGGCCAAGTCGAGGTCCCAATCCTGTAATTAAAGACAAGAGAAAGGGCAATTCGAAGCGAGGCCCTTATCACGCCCCTATTCCAGGCGACGATTATATATTGGTCTTCACTTCAAAACTCCAAACATCCAATTTTGAGCATCCCGGVGGAGCTCAACGTGAAAGAAAGCCCGATGAACCCCTCTTTCAAGGATTCACTACCTCCCACCACCGCAGCCACGGCGAAGCAGGATGGTGTTGGTGCAGAACTTTCTTTGTTGCATCCCGACATCATCGAAGCTCACATCCTTACTCGCCTCGACGGCCTGACTCTTGCCTCGGTGAGCTGCTCCTCCACCACAATCCACCACCTCTCCTCCCAAGACCGCTTGTGGTCCAAGGTATGCCGATCAACATGGCCCTCAACTGCTACTTTACGGGTCAGCAGAGTCATTTCTGCATTCCCCAACGGCGGTCCTCGCGCCTTTTTCGCTCACTCCTTTCCGCTTCCTGTTCTGGAGTCTTGTACCCGTTCATCATCCCATCAAGGCAGCTGGCCACCTCTAACAGAGTTGATTTCAGCCGTCGACTTACATTACAAGGACAAATTAATCTTCACGAAGGTACAAGAGACGGAAACCGTGAGCGGGTGGTTCCGGTGCTCACCGTTCAGAATTGACCTGCTGGAACCGAAGGACGTCGTCCCCACGCCGATTAAACACCCGGAAGGTGATGACACCTGTTTGGCTTTGATTGCAGACATGACTCTTAGCTGGATTTTGATAGACCCAGCGGGAAAGCAGGCAGTGAACTTATCGTCTCACAGGCCGGTTTCGGTGCAACGCCACTGGTTGAGCGGGGAGGTGCACGTGCGATTTTCTTCTGTCCTCGCAGCCGATCAAAAGGGACCGGCATCTGGTCTTGTGCAGTGCGGGATAGTGGTGACATGTGGGAGGTCSGAGGGAGGGGAGATGCAGGTGAGAGAAGTGAGCATGGAGATGGAAGACATGGACGGATTGCACTTGAATGGTAAGAACAGTTTGGTAATTTTACAGAGGGCTTTGGATGGCAAAAAGGGAAATGCAGTGGACAGAGAAGAGGAAGGGAGAAGGAGATACAAGATGTACATGGAAATGAAAAGAGAAAGGAAAGAAAGAAAGCTGAGGACGGAGGGGGCATTAGATATATTGTGTGTGGCATTTGGGGTATCAATTTTTGTGGGATTTTGGTGCTTTGTTTGGTCTAAAATGTAGTTTCAGCATGATGAATATGAAGGTATACACATAAGAACAAATGACATATTTACACTTACTATTTTTTGTACAGTTTACAATAGAAAAAAGAGATATTTTTCTTTAATTTAAAAAATAATAATATTRCTTACCAAATGATCTTCATTTCATAATAAATATTTTATAAATTTGAATATTACTTCAAGTACAATAGAGAACACTAATTCGGATACATTTTGAACTTCACATGACTAACAAATTGAACATGATTCGACACCAATTAAAAAGAGGAAAGATATGAAATTTTACATCTCAAAGAGGGCTAATTTGCAATCTTCATTCTATATAAATCAAATAGTAGCACATTTCTTTGACTGGGGGACTAAGTATCTCCCTTTTATGTTCTTTTCTCTGTTTTCTTGTCTTCCTTTTCTACTTTGCCCTGGAAAGAATATTGCATTCCATGAAGATACAATAAAAAGAAAGTATTATTGCAAAATATTCTTAAATTATTTTTGAATATTTTATATTTAATTTTTTTATCATTTAATAATTTATATCTATTTAAGTTCTAGCTTTATCATGGTAGAATTTGATGATATAAGTTACGTATCAATCATTGATCATTACTTTTCTCCATCGGATTCAGATTCAATAATGGAATGACATAAAAAATTAAAAATTAAGTTTAGAGATAAATATAAAGAGTCTAAAATAGTTCGATGATATGTTTCATAAGTGAGAATTAAGAATTTGGCATATCAAATTAAGCTTTCAAAATTGGTGCATTATCGATTTAGCTTGTGAATCAAGTTACAAATACTTTAATGATTTGATTGCTTGATCACATGTTTATGGGTATTAAGTTATATACTTTGGTTACTTGACCAATGGGGCATTTTATTTATAGTTGATATTTGGACAAAATTTATGTTAGATAAAATGTTTTTATAATTTATTTTTGAGACCTTATATTTTCACATTAATGTTTTTTATTTTAAATATAGCGCCATGAATGGAGATCGAGTAATATATCTCATTTTAATTTAACAATCTGTTTATCACACGTCCCAAGTTATTGATGGTTAAAATGTTTTGCATTTTAATTGGTAGAGATTATTGATGCATTCATTTTGGAATAGAATAARTATCAAAATTAATTTTTTTTAATAACAATAAGCAYGTTGGTACCGACACTCGTAAACTACTTGCAGCATTTTACACGATCCGCTCGTGCTTTCGCTAGTTATTATTCAGTTATAATTACCACATAAAGGATATACTAGTAATTATATATGGAGGGCATAGCGATTCAATTGATTAAAGAAATCATTTAATTATCACATCGAAGTGATCCTTCATTCATTGTAAATTCTTTCTTTAATATCTTCTCCTGTATCAATTAGGTTATGATATAATTACTAAAACTATTTTATTCTCTTTA
>MEJB01000009.1:1859199-1909112 GCA_001752375.1 Rhazya stricta
CCCGTGACCTAAAGAAACTAACTGATCACTACATCTTCTTCCCTTAAAAGAAAAATCACATCACATGATAAATGCTGTAACTGRGTCTCCAAACTTTGCTCCTTCCAGATTCTGCAATAATACTGCTAAAATAATATAGAAAGATGAGGAAGAAAAAGAAGAAGGGATGGTTCCCATAATAATTCTTGCATTGTTATGGGTGTTGAGGGCATTATTATAATCGATGCAGATTACTTATCCACTGCTATAGTGATTGGTGGAATGATAGATAATCATAAAGCAATGGAAACTTCACATTCACCAGAAGCACTTCAGTCTCCTGAAATGTKCATGCCCTGTATTATAGTCTTGGTTACAGGATGCTCCAGCAGACTACAGAACAGAGATGACAYCCACAATAAAGAGGGATGGGAAAAGGGATGTTGGTGTATCTTACTGAGCTGATTCAATGTCATGCTTGTCACTGTCAGTGGTGGCAAATGATCCAGAGTGGTRTGTCAAACTAGTTGAGGATGAATGCAGGACATCTTGTACTATATCACTAGTTGAAGATAGCAAAGTCGAGAATGAGCTAGGGATGAGAGATGCTGTCTATCTTAACACATAGTCATTGCTTTGCACTTGAATAAACAAAAGAGAGCAAGAAAAGTTGAGGATGAATGCAGGACATCTTGTACTATATCACTAGTATCAACGATAAAACAGGTATAAYGGGATGAACATATGAATAACAACTCTGGTACAGAGTTCAATATCTTTAATGGCATGTTATAAACTTTTCTTACTCCCAACCACTGCCCATCCCAGAAGAGTCCAGAGGCTCATGTAATTCCAGTTATTTCTGCAGACAAGAAACTTCTATTTGCTCCATAGAAGTATATCGCTATTTGTGTTCATCACCTCTAAAAGATAAAACTGAGCAAATATTAACATATAGGTTTCAAATTGTTGAGGCATTGCTCACCCCACCGTTAAATCACCATGGTGCTAAATCAATCGTCCGATGCTGGTTCAGGCGGTCCTCTAGCTATTGGCATTCCACCACCAAAATCAGTTTTAGGTTTTGCATAGTCAACAAAGACAACACGCCCATTTAATGGCTACAGCATCCAATTCATAGAGTTAGAAGATATCAAAACTGATGAGCATAGTTATAGGCCAATTAAGACATACCTTCCCATTCAATTCTTTGACAGCTTTCTCTGCTTCATCTTCTGATGCATAGGTCACGAATCCAAATCCCTTTGATCTGCCTGAGACTCTATCCATAGGAATCTTAGCTAGAAGGAAGAAGAGTTTTTGAAACTCGAGTTAGTATTGTTTCTGCCAGATTACAACCAAGAAAAATGATAAKCTGGGCATCCTTTAACTAGAGCAGCATTACGATACCTTCTACAACTTGGCCATATTGAGCAAAAGCTTCTGATAGCCCCTTCTCTGTGGTGTAGAAAGAAAGTCCTGCAACATAACACCATGTTCTCATAATATGAGAACAAAAATTCCATATAAGAGCTAATGAATAAGAAAAGTTGGTCTGCAATGGAAAAGAGCCAGGTTACATCTTATACTCGCTTCCGGCATGTAAGCATAAGTAGGTATCAAATACTACAGATCTTAGATGAGCTACTTGTGAAGTTAACAAGTGAAGAGGAAGTATCAGAGCTTGGGGCTTCCAAACTCATTTCTATTTCCATTTTAGTCATTTTAATCAGTGACCAATTTGAGATTCCAACATCTCCAAAATATGTGGAGAAGGCATTAATGGAATTGACATTGAAGCTGGGGATAAACAAGGATAAAGGGAAGTTTAACCTGAGGCTGATGTTAGTAAATTAAAAAGAAGGTACATCCAAGCATTCCCTAACAGTAGCTCCAGCACATCCTTTTCTCAATGGGCGATATAAAGATCAAAATGTAGAGCTAGTGAAGACTAATAAGCTCGAGGGACTAGCACAGTCCACTTTTGACACATTCTGACTGCAGAGACCTTTCTCCCATTATATAACATCCATGAATCTCAGTTGCTTTAAGTGGTATAAACCCTGAAGCCACAAGTCCGAAAATCTCTACTACAATGKCATGCTAAAACCCTAAATCTCAAGTCTTTTGCGTTCTCTAAAAGTTCGTAAAGGATAAACTATAGTCTGTTTTATGAATCACAAGTGAAAACTCATCTTGCAACTATAATGGCAAACAGTGAAGACTTGGTGTACGTGGTAGTACATCGTGTGGACATGAGCATTTTGTGTTAAAAAAATATAGGATATGATCTAGCCTACTAGGTTAGCAGAACCCATATTTTCTTAGCAGCAATAGAATTACACGAGTACTTTAACTGGTAATGAAAATGCAATTGAAATGACCTTCACTCCTTATATCCCAGAGTACCAATCTACTTAATTCTGAACTGWTAGACATAAGACCAGAGAATTTAAAACCTTCAAGTTCATATTCCTTGTCGGAGTAACCCAAGTTACCATTTAGTCTTTAGACTTCCACAAATCAAAAGTCCACCAGTTCATGTCTGTAGAACAGCATGTACCCCGTTCCTGATACTCAATGAATTTAATCCCCAGTAAATGCATAATTTTCCATCTATTCCTTACTCTTGAAGCAGTTCCCTTAGCGAAACGAAAGAATTCAACATCACACATCCATTTGATTTCAACTGAAAGTGACTTTAAGTTTAATCAAAACATTTAACACCAATGCCCTCGATCTCTCTGTTTAGATGAATCTCTTCAAAAATAAACATTTTCAAAGACCTCATAATCACATCTAATAGACTTTTGCATCMATTTTGGTTTATATATTAGATATATAAAAAGCTGCTGGTAATCCAAGGAGTGTAAAGCAGTTCAGGTCCCACAAAACACTAACTCCAAACACTAACTGGTCAAATTAAAGAGAATTGGCGAACATCCACAGCATACTTCTAGAAATGCCCCAGCTAATCACTAAGGCGTCATAAGCAGCTGCATAGAGAAAAACAAAGTTTCATTTGATATCAACTGATTCTTTTATACCCTCTCACTAAAATATCACAGATAGTTGCATAATCGAACCTCGTAGCATAAGCCAATAGTTATCTCTGGTTATAAAATTCATTCTTAGCAATCCAAACCGCCAAACATTATTCAACAATAATATGTTTGCTTAAAAAAAAAAAAAAAGAAACAGAATATTCAATGAATTATTCCTAAAACCCTCCTTAAACCCTCATGATGTACATTAACAATAGAACCCAAAAAACAAAAAAAAAAAAAAAATTGCACAGTAAAACTAAGATGACTTTCTTGTCTACTGGCAGAGTGAGAAACCACCGATGGGAGTTAAGTTACCTCCAACGAAGAGCTTGGAAGCTATGCCTCTGCGAGAAATGAAAAAGGAAGAAGAACGCGGTGATAAGATAGTAGTTGAATATCTGGGTTGGGAAAGATGTCCGGCCAATCTTCTGATAGCTGCCATTGCAGTCACTCTCTATGAAGTGCAGTCCTGAGCTGATATGCCCAGGTTTAATGGTTCCTGATGAGCARAATCTTTGGGCTCCTGTACAGTACAAGTTTTGGACTCTAAGAGCCGAAAAATTTGGGGCTGATAATTGGGCTTWTGTTTCCAACTTTCAGTCTGTCTTTTACAACCCTAATTTTTAGTTTTATTTTATTTTATTTTTTGAAACTACAAGCTGTGATTTTGTTTTTTCTTTTCAGATATAAAAATCTAGCTATATACATTACATGTATGTAAAYGAAAGATGAATTTTATACATGATTCACCTTTTAGTAGTCATGTAACATGAGTTTTCTTGCACTCATAAATAGATATACAAAGAAAAAGTACAAAAGAAATGAAAGATATATAGAAATATATGTATACATATATGGTGAGTAGAAAWTTTTTTTTTTCATCATTAGGACGAAGAGAAAGTAGAAGTGAATGAAAAATATTATATTTATTCTTTTAATCTTTTCTTCTAGATGTTTAACTTCTAATACATGAAGTTACAGACAAATGCTTGACTTTTTAAATCCAAGGAAATAATTTAGTTTTATTGTATTTTTTTAAATGMTTAACTAAAATTAAATATAAAGAAATGAATGATAGATATGTGGTTCATTCTCAATCATATAAATTAATAGAAAAACTGAACCAAAGCCTATGGAGGAACTATCCACCTATGGAAGTGGATGATGGTCCATCAAAGTCGAAGTAAACATGTGCATTAGATTAACGCACACATATATTTAAATATCAGTTTTCATCTTTTATGAAGRATTATAAAATATTGTGTTATACACAATCACTTATACTATTAAAAGAAAAATATAGACAATTCTTGTTATCCCGAGTGCCGTTACATTAATGAGGCCTTATAAGATCAGGAAATTCATTTCTTTAGGGGGAGGGGGGGAAAAAAACGTACTTCTTTAAACTATAAACTAAGAGAATATCCATTTCCCCATATATTTTTAACCCTTCGTCWGGTGCTTCTAGGGGAAAGAAATCCTCAATTTGTAAGAAAAAACAATGATTTCAAATATTTTAATATGAAAAAAAAAAATCTTCAATTTGTAACAAAGAAAGATGATTTTAAATATTTTAATATATCGTCTGCTAACAAATTCATAATAAAAATCTGATATTCACAGTTAAAATGACTAAATTTTGTACAAATATATCTCCGTATTAGAATAGAATAGGTGATTTCGAACTCACCACTTAACAGACTATAATGCCAATTTGTTCGAAATGGATTATCCACTGAAATTATGACTATATCCTACCCTTTTATCCCTCCAATCAGTTACGGAATGGTCATACAAGAATCTTTCGCCATGGTTCAGTTCATCTTCAGATTGGGAGCATAAAACCAAATTCACATAGCGAAAGGCCTGGTGAAACCAGGGACCATTCCATGGAGATTTGTAAAAGTTCATGATGACATACGGTTCCAGTTTCATCTCAAACAATTTTGTTTCCGCTTCTCTTCTAGGGGAGAACTATATCATCAGCAGCTTGAAGGACACAAGTCAAAAACAGATACTTTGTATCATTAACACTTCTGATCAACTACTGGCAACTGCTAGTTTCATTAAAAACTGTATCACACTCCACTGTTATAGGACCCTYCACTATCTAATGACTAGTATCGGAACACTGCATCCAAGGAAAACCATATACATCCAAAGGAAGGTACAATTCTGATTGACAAGACAGAAGAGCACTGAGATTTACAAAATCGTAGCRGTAGAAGAATCAGGATCGATGCACTTTCATCAATGCCTGGTGTATCATGTCGATAAATTGGTTGTCCTGCCACACCATCAAAGACAAGAGTTTAGCTAACATGAGCATCAATATCTTGAATATTAAATCAAACAATAATGCCACATTCAGTGGGTAGTACACTTTCCTCCTGATAATTCTATTAGGACTGTTTCAATTTACTACTGTAACATTTGAGATTAATCATTGGCACAATTACGCCTTGCATTGCAGCTCGTACTGATAAAAAGTTGTTATTAGCTCCAGACATAAGAGATCTGCTAAGTTCAGCACTCAAAAATTCTTAAAACTTCTAATCTCAGTTAATTACAAGGCAACATATCATTCTAATCCAAATTGAAGTTCTATACTATCCAACCCCAGATTGCGAATATTTGGCAATCTTATCCAAAACTTTTGTGCCAAACTAGTCTCCACAAAGGCAAAACAAACCACGTAAAACACAACAAAGAACCATAAATGCATCCTAGACATTCAAAGCTTCTAGCATAGTAACTTGGAATTTCAGGCATGGAGCCAAGAAAACCAAGACATTTGCAATTCAGAAACTAAATACGTGGCAAATTTACTGAATCAAGATCTAGATTTGAATTGAGATATTCCTTCAACTCCAACCCCAAGAAAAATGAATTAAACAACTATTAAAATATAAGAATACCTGAGCAAGCATAAGAAGTGCATCTCGAACTTTTTCTTTACCCAYAGGTCCATAATCTGCAGCAGGACCAGGATTTATAGTAAGCGATGGTGGTGGTGTAGGTGGAGGCAATGGTTGAAGCATTGGGGTGCCATGTGACTGCTGCAGGTTCAGAAGAGGATGAAGAGCAGAAGAAGATCCAGTTGAGGTCACTGGTGGTGCAAATAGTGAGGATGATGATGGTGGTGCATAGAACGAAGAAGGCTTCACAAGATTAGCAGTCCTATTACTGTTATTTATTGGATTGGACCCATCACTAAGGGTCGATGAAGGAACTGATGGGATGGTCGTTGGAAATGATGGAACCTGCTGAGTTGGTGTATGCGCATGGGAGGCACTGTAAACATGGGGTAAAGGYGCAGTTGGTGCCATGTTATGGAAGAGTTTTCCAGAATTTACATCATTTGAAGAGCTACGCCCAGTATTCATGGCCATCTGCAAATCAGTGYATGAAAGTCATGCCTTAACAAATGAAAAGTGATATAGCGAGAGTAGTAAATGAGCCAACCACATAAGAAAGGGTAAAAAGAGGTCCCAAAAAGATCCATAGAATTCTAGTTGGAAGATCTGAAGTCATTAAAGAATATGATACCCATAACATGCTCAAAGCAGAACAAAAAGGAGAAAAAGAAAGAGATGATAGAGTTTTCCAGAATTTACATCATTTGAAGAGCTACGTCCAGTGTTCATGGCCATCTGCAAAACAATGAACAAAAGTCATGCCTTAACAAATGAGAAGTGATATAGCAAGAGTAGTAAATGAGCCACCCACATAAGAAAGGGCAAAAAAGGTACCAAAGAGATCCAGAGAATACTAGTTGGAACATCTGAAGTCATTAAAGAGATGGGAACTGAGACGCCTTATGGCATTATATATTGGAAGTTTTAACGTTTCAGCATTTGGGTTCTCCCTGAATGGAGATCATATTCAAATAGGCATAGTTTTTCTTCCTATTTTTCTTCATGATGATTGTAAGATACTGCAACCATCAGAAATAAAGACCGACTGGCACACTCTTCAGGAATTAGTGGAAAAAGTTTTAAAAATTTCATCCTGTGCATATAATAAAGCGTAAAAGGAAAATATAGGTAAATCTCCAAATAAGGTAAAACAATTGGACAATCCAAAATGACAAAAAGGTCTCCCTTTCAGAAAAGGCCTGCATAACATCCACCTGCAAATGAATTCTCTTGAACTTGACATAACAATCTACTGGGGGCAGAATAAAGGTCCTTTCTGAATGGCAGTCATCTTAGACAATGTAGCTTATTCATGAGTACAGTGATTGTGCATCTCTTCCTTGAGAAGCAAGACTCAATTGATTTGTTTATCAGCAATTGGGATCTAGAATTTCACAATTAACCAACTACAGGTGACGGACTTCAATATTAACTTAGACAACAGAAGAGAAGCTCTCTTATAAGGTATACTTGCTCAACAATGTGAAGTGCTGAGGCATTTATTGCCTTAATTTTGTGCCAACTTCTGGGGAATTAATTCCATGAAATAAGCAAAATCTCAAAACAAAAGTAAAAGGTTTAAACATTTTACCAACTTAACACTCACACTAAAAAAGTTAACGAAAGAAGAGTCATCCGGCCGAACTGTGGAAACAGCTGGAATAAATAACGGCTCCAGTGGCCCCTCAATTACAGCACTGATTGGCACCGCTTCAAGTTCTTCAAACTCACTGAAGAAACAGTAACACAAAGAGAAGAAGGAACGAAAATCAGTATCAGATAAGAGCCATCAGATTGCACGTGTCAGCCATACTTTTTGTTATCACCAACTAAATATCAGGTCACTGAATCTAATTCAGTCTTTACTTTTGCTTGGTCAAAAGAAAATGAAGCTCCTCCACACACACATAGAAAAAGGAAAAAATGGCAATGTTATTGCTTACTTTTCTTAGCCAAAATCTTAATTCCCTATTAAAGGGGAAAAAGAATTTACTGAAGTTTTATACCTATGTCAAATTCTTTATGTCCACCTTTGACACCCATCCACGAATCAGCCTAGGAATATTTTAACTGCAAAGCTTACATGTCCTTTATGGGGCTGAATGTTTGATATCTATGCATTCATTTAAAGCAAGAGATCAAACATGATAATTATTAGATAGAATGGAGTGCACATGGTTAATGATTAGATAGTTAACATTTAATATAAATATATCCATAGAAAGTTTATAGGAAGCAGATATATAGGCATGGGAGACAAACACTTGTACTCCAGCAAATAATTATGAGATTAAATAGGTCATAACACATCAGAGGCATGTTCTGATAAATGATTATATGTATAACATAGACAAATMATCATCTAAAGAAGAAGAATGCTTTAGAGGGTAAAATATAGAAACCCCATTTTTCTATCTACAGATAAGTTTGTAGGATATCTAACAATCAGATATATAGGCATGGGAGACAAACACTTYCACTTAATCAGATAATTGTYAGATAAAATAGGCCATAACACATCAGAGATATGTTCTAATAAATAATTATACACATAACATACACTAATTATCATCTAACAATGGCAAATGCTTTTGAGGAGAGCAATARGGAAAAACCACTTTTTGATTTGTGGAAAGTTTATAGGAAATCTAAGATTCAGATATATAGGCATGGGAGAGATCCAGCAGATGATTGTGCGATAAAATWGGCCATGACACATCAGAGGTATGCCCTCATAAATACGTATAATGTACACTAATAATCATCTAACAAAGATGAATGTTTTAGAGGGAAATAATATAGAAAACCCATTTTTTTATTCATAGGACGAGSTTTAAGAATAAGGAACCTCATAAAGAGATGGTCAGAAACAGCATCCTTAGGCAAAGGGCTATCTCATTTTATTTGAGAATATGCTCTCAAAGTAATAAGGATGGCTAAAAGCACCAAATAGTACAACCCTGTTATGGGAACACAGTAAGCTCTTAAGTAGTGCTCACTCTAACTGAAAACACGAAACTCGCCTAAATAAATAACAAAATACAAGCCATGGTGTTGCTATAAAACATTTTGCCTTCAAAGCTAGATGAGGGGAAAAAATAAATTACGTCTTATCTTCAAGATTCTTCGTAGTTCTAAAACCCATCGAGATAGTTGAAGTAACAGGATATTATGTGAACTTGTTTAGTTTTGAATTGGCTAACCTCTTGCACTTGCAATACACCTTCTCATAATCCAGTGTAATGGTTGTGTAAAGCGATTTGAGTTAATTTGTTATCCTTATTTAAAAGGAAGAAATAGATGCAGAAGGCTAGAGAGACCTTCTTTGCTTCACATTCTCAAAAGTTTTACATCTGCACATTTCTTACATCAAGGTATAAAAATATTTCCAATAATGTGTTTAAAAACTTTGTCTGGAAATGTTGCCAGTGTGCTCTAGTGAGCCTGAATTTAGAAAACTGAAAATATACCATTGAAAAAAAAAAAAAAAGAAAAGAAAAGGTTGCATGCTTTTGTAATGCCCAAAGTATGTTTCTAACCTTTAGCATTTTGATACCAGGATATTTATTATCCTTATCAAAATGAGGACGACAAGGAACAGAAGGTTATTTGCTTACCWTAAGTTGGTGCTTTCATTTATTCTATTCACTAACCTGTCTAAAGAACATCATGGCAATAATCTTGTAGGAAGTATACACACCAATTACTAGGTGCACAGCTAAGCAATAACAAAGATCAGGCCTCCAAGAAAATGGCACGCAGAAGAATTTAATTTTTAGGCTTCTTGTGATGATCACTAGATATCCTCTATGGTAAATCTATTTCGATCATACCATGAACATTCGATCTTAGAGCAATGAAAAACATGTCGATACCCAGAGTTTATAACCAACCTAAGCGCCACATACTGAAAATTGAAATAATCTTTTTCTTAATTTCGTACTTTGTTCGYCTGCCACCACAGTAAAAGAAGGGACGGGAGAATGGCTAACAATCAATCACACTATCAAATATATGCTTGATAAGACAAAACATATTTCAGGGGAAAAAAAAAAGAAAAAGAAAAAGAAAGAACTGAGCCTTGACAAAAATAAGATGGTGGCTTCAATTCCGAAGGTGGTATACTATAATTCTGCAAATAAGTTTCTGCTTCTCCACCTCCCCAGACATCTCTCTRCCTTTTGGTCTGTATATGATAWACATCTGTTGCCTTCTTCTACAGTGTATAAAAGAACAACCCAAAGTCCTTTCTTACCTTTTGCTTGGAGTTACTTGTGACTTTGGAGAAACTTTTGAGTATGCACCAAGTATCCTGAAAAGAAGCAGTAACTTATAGTTGATGTCACAAAACAGAGAACTCAAAAAGATGCACTTGCATGTTACGAGAATTCTGTACTGCATTTGAAGAAAAATTAACAGAGAGAGTACCATGCAAAATGAATTTATGGAATGAAATAACACAAACTGCAAGAATGGTACATGGTGAGATGCCATTTCTGATCCTGCTCATCCTTCAGCAATACCAATTACTTGGAGTACAGAATTTTCTTTATGGTCAGTAGCCTCACATTTGATGCATAAAAGTTATGGCATCATTATGCTGAAAACAAATCTGCAAATATCAACTATAACAACGAGTAACAGAATCATGGGGAGTTCTCCCCTAAAGATTTTAGAAATTTCTTTTCCCCTCAAAATCCTAGAATATCACTTCCAGCCCTCCGGTAGATATCACGTTCTGCCGCTGGTAAACAGGAGGAATTTCAACMWTCATGAGCTATTTCAATATCCAATTTATGAATCTTCCTAATTGGCATCTCTTGGTATCACTAACACCATTACTTTTATCCATCATGCATCCAGAAATTTGCAATTCTTCTGCAAAAAGGGTATTTGTCCTTCACAAATTCTTCTCCGAAAAAACCACCCAGAACTTCAGCAAATTTCACATCCATATTTCACTGGAACAAAGGGAAAGTACTTGACAAATTGCGAGCACCAACATAAATAAAATGACTACGGCACTTAAGCTTTTGATATTCAGCCTTCTGTAGCGACATTAGTTTGCAGAACTTGAACAAAAGAAAAGTACTTGGTAATTTACAAATGGAAATGATGTTCATGGCTGATATCATGCAACAAGCGGACCATTGAATCAAAACGATACAAGATTGAAGCATGAGGTGCAAACATATAAACTGTTTTCTTGTTGTGGCAAGTGAGTGTGAGAAGAGCATACAACAAGAAGAAAGAATTACGAGACAGACCAAATACCTCATTAATGCCATTGTAGAATGAAACGTAACTAACAAATTTCAATATAAATATAGTCATTAACAATATCTTTTTTCTCATGATAAGTTGAGATGGGAAATATGAAAATATAAAGCACCAAAATGTCAGAATGGGAAGTAAAGGAGTTAATTACCTATGAAAGAGATTTGCCACCTCCTCGCATTCACGTGAATTATAGAACCAAATTCCATTGACTTCTTGAGCTGCATTTCTGTACAATAAATAAGGAACCTGGACTTCATACTCAAAGTCTCCCAGGAGATCCTCCACAAGATTCTCTGACCATGAGAAGAAAAYCACCATTGAAATGAAATGGAATACTGGCTTAAGCACATCAAGAAGCATAAATAATTCCCATTATGGGCTATAAGTAGGTCCTCTGCTTTTCTATTACAAACCTAGGTGTGAACATCATATGCATACTTTGGATATCAGAATGCTGAATGCATCTGTGAATTAATACTAAAAGAATTGTAGAAAGGAGAATAACACAAATGAAAGGACCAAAAGTTTAAGTACAGAAGTAAACCTGTATTCCTCCTGTTCATTACAATAAACTGAAATCGCGGCTGACTGTTCCTGAATGAAGTATCAACAAAAGAGTTAGTAAAGTAGGCTCTAGCCATCATGCATCTAAAAGTCATATTCTTGTGGCAACATGACGAAGCCGGTTACCAAGGTCCATAGAATTCAAAACTATCTCAAGGGCGAACTGTAAGGTTTGAGTATAACCTTTTAACCACGAAGAGAGATCCTTCAACGTCRTTGCGACTCTGCAACCAAGTTGAAATAAATGACATATTTTCAATAAATTAATCTAAGAATTGCAGTATAGGGAAGAGATTGGGATATATTTCAGATTTCGAATTCTGGCAATCAGCTGACAGACCAAAACAGTATATGTATTTTACCTTYTCAAAAWATCCATCACTGGATGTGGGAATGCACATACAATAACTACAGTGCACTTAGGTTAACTATGCCTTGTTGAATGAGATTGAGGGTCCAATCTTTACTGTTTTATGTCATAACTACTATCAATTTCTTCAGTCACTTTTTACATTTCCAATATACCTAATACAAGAATAAACTGATTAATGATTTTAACTGTCTACATATGGAAACAGATCATAATATTACCTGTTGTATCCGTTAAGGGGTCAGGTGAAGAATCCTCTGGACAGTGAGCACAAGTTAAAGCAGGACAGGCAACATTCCAGATTGTGGAAATGATTATATGTTTTGTTGTAAAACATAATTTTGCTCTTATAAATTAGCTTCTCCACCCCAAATATACCTTTCTATGTCTTCCAGCTACGAGTATCCCTAGAAGATACCTAATGCCTTGCCCGCTAGGGTGGCAATTTAATTGACTGTGTTTGACTTAAAGCGCCTTTGACACTTCTGGTTCGGAATACTCGTCTCAAGTTGATAGAGGCGGGTTGGACGAGTATATATGTATTAAAAGATATGATTCCTTCAGTTTTCCAAACTCCACGATTCCAAAAGCCTAACATCAAACACACAATTTTTACCGCAGGTCTTGATATCGAATCCAATTCTGAGTTGCCTCCAGAAGATTACAAGGAGAAAAAGTTAAGAAACTCAAAATTGATTTAGCTAAACAAAACAATTGCAGCAGSGAAGGCGAAAAGGAGTTGCAAAATGTTAATGAAGTATACCCATTGATTGAGGTCGATGTTGAACTCGTAGAAGGTCACGTGAGCAGCGGTGATCAAGATCTCTTCAATAAAAGGGTCGACTCTCTGCAGCACAGTGAGGTTGAGCATCTTGGTGCTACGCTGGTCCAAATTCGGAGTCAGCTTCCCGCTAAGCGACGTCGTTGATGAGGACGCAGACGATGCCATCTTCTTCCTCCTCTACTGCCTAAACTTTGCTGCTACACTTTCTACTTGCTTCTCTTACAAACCCAGATGATTCATATACAAAAGTACAAAAAAGAAAAAGAGAATTTGAGAGATTCGAAGAAGAAGAAAGGAATTCTTGCTTCTGCAGAGCTTCAGCCGTCTGCTATCTGTTGCCTAGCTACTGCACAAAATGCAAATGCACTTCGAATTTCGTGAACAAGCGAAAAAGGTCGCGAGTCATTTCATGAGCACTCATGTTTTTTTTCCTCTTTTGGTTCTTGCGGAGCTCGGTGGGCCCAACTGGGGGAGAAGGGTTTATCTWGTGCTGGTCTCAATGTTTGTTTATGCTGATTTGACTCTGGGGAGACTGCCCAAATGGTTTTCTTTTAATTTCTTTATGTGTGTTTATCATAAGGAAAATACTAAATGTATATGTAATAATAAACATAACCTACGTGTGTATATGTATATTCTTAACCTGTTTAATATTTATTTTRTCCAATTTTATTCTTCTTAATCCCTTTAAAACCGCTCCTCTCCTTACCTTATAAAATCCCTCTAACACCTCRTCTCTCTATTTTATCCTTAATCATTGTAACGATCCTTAACCCTTCTAACGATCTCTTTTTTTATTGGGCGTTCTTTCAAAAAGGACGTCCATCATGGACAAAACTATTTAAACACTGACAATAGAAGATGCACCACATTCCTCAAAAAATCGATCACATATGACAAATGTGTTGGTGATTGGCACTGGATTCCAGGCAAACATCTATCACATTTGCTTAATGRGTTAAGCAARGCATTAGGGTAATARGATATGAGAATTATCATCGCATTGCCTAAATGCGATCTTGTATTGATCATCGTGATTACTTTAAGCAGAGCACATTTTCTAAATCCAATTTGTATACAACAAACATACGAAAATACAATCTTGTTATATCTGCCTATGAAACACAACTTATGAATTTTTTAAAATTTATGCTCTCTAAAATTTCAAAATACAACAATACAAGCAAACTTTTTAATCAATATCTCAGCATATACAAAATAAACGATTAGAGCAATTATTAGCCAAAAAAGATACAAATTTTTCATCATTACATTGCGAAAATGTAAAAGATATAATCAAGAGAATAATATGTTTTGTTGAATTAAACTTGAACCAAGAGATAATGCTATAAAAGATAAAGATTTGAAGTGAAAATATTATATAAGAGTTCACTTATATTACAACAACTCATAAACTATGTCTTTCTCCTAAATAATGATGCAAATRTGAATCTATTATTATTCCCATAGTTCCGCTTATTGATCYGGTTGARGGCAGTTTGCACATCTCGGAGGAGAATCYGAGCTGCAAAAACCATTTCTCAACGTATTCTTGTAGTACGCCTCCGTCTCGAATGATTACGGCCCTTCATAAGCTCTCATTATGTTTAAGAGCAAAAGGTGCAGGCCTCCAAATTGACTCACTTCCAACCGAATAGAAATCACAACTGTATGTGTTTTTATAATTATCCTTGAAGTAAAATTCACTGAATAGATTTGCAGCGTCTCAATCTCAAATACATGAAAACACGGTCTTTTGGATAAATGTCACTGTTGACAATTACACATACTCTCGCTCATGCTGACTGTGTAGAAATAGTTACCCCTTCGACCTTGTCTCAGGAGTGGTGACACCAAATAAATCAGCTTGTAAATTGTTTTGAATGACTAAACGCATCATTGCCTTGATTCCGAGACCAGTGTAAATCTTCCATAATCTAGATGGAAATGGATATCGTTATTGAGCGACCTCATCTCTGTGCCGGTAAAAATAATCAACAAGTTTTCTAAAACTCATCTCAACCAATACATTTAGTGAAAGTGCACATTTTTCCTTTATAGCACTYTTCATAGATTAAAACAAYTTGGTTGTTAAAACTCCAAACCTGTATCCCGCATCATGCCATGAAGCTTATTTGTCGAGAGGGACATTCATCAATCAGTTATATACTACCTTATCTCTTTTTCCTATCTCTTCCATATACATGCCAAACTTCTGCATCTGCGGTGTACTTTCCGTCTGATACATTAGCTTCTTCAACGTATTGTTCTTGAAAGTGATATTAAAGTTGCACGAATATGATGGAGACAGAATCTATGGACAGCTTTTGATTTTTGCCAATCTCGATTTTATACCACTATGCTCAAAAGCACTGATGTCTATCCTAGATTAAATAGATAAATCTATCTTTGATCACATGAAAATGCAACAATTGTATAAAATCACCCCAACTTTTCGTAGATTTTTTATCAATAATAGAATAGACAAGTGGAAAAATATGATTATTGACGTCCAATGAAGTAGCAATCAATAGAACACRACGGTATGCGCCCCTCAAGTGTGTTCTATCAATAGATATTATTGACCTACAATAAGTGAATTCTAAAATTTGTAGCCTGAATATTTAGAAGATGAATTTGAAAATTTTCACTTCCTCAGTACTGTCTTAGTGATGTTTTCACTTAACAATTGTACCCCAATTTATTTTTTATAAGGCTATYAAGTAGCAAGAAAGAATCGAGAATGTAGATAACCAAGAGCCAAACACTAACGCGATACATTATTTTCTTGCATCTCATCCTTTTTTGTAAGTTATTCAGAATGAAACATCTTCATCACCTCCTATTYAATAACCCTTGACGTGCATTTTCGGATCATCTATAATCATATGAGTGATTTGTCGTGTAATGTACCTGTTGTAATGATAAGTATAAGGATATACATTAAACAATTTATATTTGCAATCACAAATGAAGTAAGAAATACATAAAGAGTAATCATAAGCAACTTACTGAGCAGTAAAATTCCCGTGAGCATTATTTTRGACTCGAACAAGACATGCGTGTTCCGACTATAATATAGTGATCTCTCATTGCCCATGAACAGATCACTACATAGCTCTGATGTACCACAAACATGAATTTTGTCTGTTGAATTTCTACAAAATACCGTCCGCTCCTTTCATTTACTTCTAGTCACCTCGTACTCACGACTCATTCTGATTGAACAACTAGAGACAACCTCAATGACTTGCTTCTTGTCATCAAATTTCATGTGTAATCGAACATTGAGATCACTGCTTGACCATATATTAGGGCAAGTTCCACTAGCATCAACAAAATCGGGTTGTTGTTCCCCCGAACCCATATTTTGAAAAGCTCTAGAAGAAGTGTAATCGAAAACACAAACCAATCTTCTCCCACTAACAATTTTCTGTGACGTATTAAGCATGTGTGGATGTGTAAAAACTCCAACAACATCTTCACCACTGTCACTGCCACATTCACAATACATCCTCATGCTCGGTAGGCAAATCATTAACATCAGTTGTATTAGTATACTCATCACAAATTGCATCAGTATTCATCTCGACACGATTTCTACCATTGGTTTTTGCAACAACCTCTGGAACGGCCAGAGAAGTAGAAAAGATCTATGTGCAACATGGTGAACGGGTAGCGAACTAGTGATGATCTCTGTACGCGAACGGGAACACGTGGCAAACCAGAGGCTAATTGACGGCAAACAGACAGGTTGAGCAAAATTGAAGAAATTATAGTGGGGAGCTAAGTTATCGGGGGAGGGGGGGGGAGGTTAAGTAAAAATTAGGTTCTTTGTGCTAAAGTAAATTGCGAGGGAACAAATAGGGTTTTTAATTTTTCATTTGTAGAACGATTGCATTCGGATAATGCGATGATATTAAAAAAAATCGTATTTCGTTAATACGAGGGAGCTTTATCTCGAATTCTTAGCCATGACCGAACACAATATGCGAATGCAATTGTATATATAGGAACACATTTGGTGAATGCAATGAGACCATTATTGCCACTCTTTGAATGGTCCCGTCCATGATGAAAGGATGCCTAATCAGAGAAAAAAACAAATCCCTCCTAACACCTCCCATGTCTCATCCTATGTTAGGAATTAAATATATAAACGTCGTGCTTTAATTGATGTAGCAGAAAAGTATATTAGAAAATCCGAAACCTAAGAAAATCTCTAATGCTACAATATTAATATCATAAAATGACATTCATGTCATCATAATAGATATTGTCTCAATAATTATATCTTTATACATAATGTCTTGAGATATTTTATGTTAACATGGAAAGGATAAATYTTAACAATGTCAAGAAGAATGTCTAACTTTAGAAAGATAAAGATAACTCCCGAGTTTAAGGGTTATTTTTATTACGTTAGTCAAAGAAAATAAATATCATGTGGGGAGATCAAAGGATGTTAATATTATGCATTGGAATTCATTTATGAGTTTCACTTTTCTTCCCTTTGACATTAACTTGATGTGGATTGACATCTCATATATTAACTGTCATTTGTTAAAAATTATTTAATATTAACACCGTAACATTAGAGATGCTTTAGAATTAGGGCTTGATTATTATCGTATAACACTTTCTATTACACTCCTTACATTTAAACATTCCTATCCGATTAATCAAATAAAACAATCCTGGTGTATGATATATATGTAACTTTTCTATAACATTCTCGCCTCCATAATTTAGAAATTGAATATATATTGACTCATGATTGGGGACTTGTTGTGATTAGTATAATATTATAAAAAAATAATATGTTAGAAAAGATTCAAAGTTTAGTATAGTGATGAGTTTGAGCAGGAAAAGGATAAAAAGTTAGACTGCTGCACTTAGTTACTTGTGAAAAGTGGCATGTTTCCGCAAGCGCTTTTGACGTTGCATTCTTTCTTTCTTTCTTTTTAATTTTTTTAAAAACTTACTTACTTAAACATAGACAAAATTTTTAATATAAGAAAAATGGTAAATATGCATATTTGTAACTGGGGAGTATAGTTATTTAAAAAGATATATATTAATTTTTTCTCGATAAAATATATTTAATACTTTATATATATATTTCATTATAATTTAATATTCATCTAATAAAATATATATGTTGTCGGAATGAAACTTTTTCTGACTCGCTTCAAATTATAATTAAAATTTTAGACTAAACTGATTGATGTTTTTTTTAAGTCCAACTCGAATAATATTTGGTGCTGAGCTGAGGCGATCATGTCCAATTGACAATCTAAGTAGGATTTGTTAATGATCTCAATCCGCCTCGAACTCAACCGCTCAACTCGAACTTTTTTGGGGCTGAGTACAAAACTTAGGTGAGATCAACCCCTATATGAGCCAAATCCAAAATAGATGCTATATATAAATTATTTATTATGATTATTTTTATTTTAATATTAACTTTCTTTTTATTATCTAAGTGAAAAAGCCTTTTATTATATACTTGTCATTGTTATTGGAAATTAATTTTTTAATGGTTTATTTATTTAGTTATGAATGAGATATATGATATTTGATGGTATTTTAGATTGCATTGTTAAATTACGAATGATGTTTATCAATTTTTTATAGAATAATTACTGTATCTAATTTCTGGATATTATTTATTGAGCTGTTATTTTTTTATATTTGAAGTATCTTTTCTATTTAAATTTATTTGTTATCCCTTTTTATTTTTGTTTTGTCTTTATCTATTTTTTGGCAAATTCAGACGGATTCCAAAACTCGGACCAGTATCTCCTTTTTATTTATTTTTTTGCCTTTATCTATATTTGTTTTGGATAAATTCAGCCGGGAGCTCAAACTCGCGCCCGAGCTCACACATGAATGTGAGTTGAGTTCGGTTCAACTTTTAAGCTCGAAACTTGAGCCAAACAAATAATTTCGGTTTGAAATTAGAGTTTGGTCAAACTCCACTTAGCCAATGCAATTGATACCCTTAGTCATAGGAGGTCCATCAGAAGGAAAGGGAAAAGGTTAAAAGAGGAAAAGGAGGGAAAAAAAAAAAAAAAAAAAAACAAAAAAGCTGATGACAATTAACAACATTTGACACGGTAATTTGCTTTGCAGTTTTTTTGGCCAATACACGAAAGTAAATTTTACAATTGATTTCCCATATGAGAGTTCCTTAATCAGAAACTACTCAAAGAACTGAAAATCCATTACATAAATCACAAGCAGACACAAAAGAAATGAATAACACAACATGATCAGTCATCTTCTTAGTGTTTTCGAAGTGCAACAGCAGAAAGCACCACCAGGAAGATCAGAAGGACCACCGTACCGAATCCTGCAACCACAGCTCCGCTAGTCCTTTGGCAGAAATCATTAAACTGCTGGCAGATAGCAAGCCAATTTGCATCTGAGTTTCCATTGTGAGCCAAGTAGACTATCGCTGCAGATGCACCAGATGCTGCTGTAGCCAAGGTCACTGCCACCTGCAAATTAACCATACGAAATGTCACTTTTCTTCATCCGTCCCTCTGTATAATATAATGAACTAAAAATGGTTTAAGGGGTTGAGAGTTCACCGTGTCGAAGACGATCAAGAGAAGCCTTGGTGCCACTGCATGTGGGCGGACAATGCACACTATGGAGAAGGGAATGGAGAGGACAAGGTAGGCACAAACTATAGCCATTGCAATCACAAAGAACCTGCAGTAAGCAAACTCTCATTGTGTTATGACAAGCCTTTCTTTCTAGGAAGAGTACAATGCAAAAGAGGCTTTCGGTTCTCGGTCGACTTACGTGAAAGTAGGCAGATCATCATAACTGGCTTGGAACTGGAAGAATTGAGTGAAGAAGGGAAGTGTTTGCTCGGTGGTTCCCATGGCCACCGTAGCACCTAAAGCAGATGCAGCAGCAGAAATCCTGAGGATGAGGTCGAATATTGCAACACCCTTCTTGTATCTTGCAGCGGTGGGAGCTACGGCTCCAAGAAGAGGTGCTTTTCCTTTCCTTTCCCTGCTTGTCTCGGGGATGTCGATCTTAGTTGACTCGCTTTTCTCCATTTCTGGCAAATGTATAATATCTTAAATTTTGGAAATGTGAAAGAAAGAACACAAATGCAGTTCAAAAGCTTGTGTTTTTCTTGTTCAATGGACAAGAAGGCTCAAAGCTTGGGATGAGAATGACAAATGCATAGAAGGTTTATATAGAGAACCTCCAAAGAGTGGGATACGTTTATGTAACTCTGACACCAGATAGTATAATCCATGAATGGAACAAGAGGAGTTGCTGCAACTTTAGGCAACTTTTGCATCAGAACGCAAAAGGGATATGATGGGGCAGATCGATCCAAATAAATACTACCGGATATATGCCAAAATAGTAGTACAAAGAAATCGTCAGAAACCCTTTAATCCAAACTTCTCCTTTGACAATTTTGTTCTTCAAAGGAAGTGATTTAAGCATATACGTTTGTTGAATCTTGATTCATAGGACAGTCAGCGCCATTACTTTATTCAATTGCTATAGAAATAAGCCAGAGGAAGTAGATGATTGGATGATAATAGATTCTTAAAGCAAAGAACTTTTCGTTAGAAATGACAATAGTTTAATAATATGCATGATTAGTCAACTAAACAACCATCTGTCTTCCCCTAATCCATTACCGAAGGAATTCCTCTCCACTTCTGAAACCGGTACACAATTTTGAAGAGGATCCTTAAGGTTTCCCCAAAGAATTTTATATGGCATCAAGTTGTTAATTAAAATTGGTATATGAAATCCAACTAGTCCAACTGTTATGACCTTTTTCCTTTTTTTCCCTTCTTTTCTGGGGGGTAAAAGCATGAAAAAAAAAAAAGCAATGGCATATAAATTTTTAATTAGTGAGGTAAAATTACGTGATATTCACTAATATGCGTAAATCTTGCTAAAGACAAGAGTATATGTGTGTGGGTGTTTTGGATAACTTTTGGCCCCTTTACACTCATGTTTGACCTCTATGGACTACTTTGATTGTATATGAAAGTATAAGATAATGTATAGTATTAGTATAAGATATATAAGAACATGCGATCATGCAATAAGAAATCCATTCATTCTATTTCAAGTATAAAGATATCTTTCTACATTATTTTCTGAATGAGAAATATATCCTTTTACATTATTTTCTAACTAAGATATTTTCGACCGAAATAGAATGTGATGAGAAAAGGGTTTTTCGTAYTAATCAAAGCATCATAATAATGTACTTGATATATTCCTAAAAGGATATCAAAATGGAAGGAACAAAATACTATTATCTTGGTTCATTTGATAGAAGTTGATCAACTTTTCATTCATAAAATAGGTATCGTGGAATGTTTTGCTAGACACCTGTACTTATGATCTATGAAAATCCTATTATGAAGTTATGTGAACATATATACTAGTATTGAAATAATATAGTGAGTTTAATATTACTTCCTATTAATATTAATGATGAACCTTGGAAATCACACGAAATAGAATTGTTAGGGGCAAAATACTCATTTGTATTAGATTGTATCGAAGAGATAGGTGTATTAGTATATCCCCAATCTAAGTATAATGTATAACGTGAGAGATTATTCACGAGGTTGGTAAATTAACTTATTTCATGGTGATCCAAATAAGAAGTAAAGTGTTGGCTAGTATTAAATATCAATTGAATTTTTTGAAATTCAGAATACACCGTTAAGATCAGTATTTAAGGGTAAGGAAATCATTTTATGTTATTATATTATAATATTAATAGGAAGATTAGTATTCAGAAGAAGGTAATTTATTGTTAAAACTTTTTATATTATTTTATTATTCATAAATCAACAAGTACTTCATCTAACAATCGTATTAGAGCCACATTATTATTTTTATGATTATAAATTGATTGTTTAAAGAAAATTAACTTTAAAAAAATTAATCATTGATTGTTTAAAAAAAAATTAAACTTCGAAAAAAAATTAAAAAAGCAAAAGGAGGAACATCTGCGGCTGTCTACAGCCAATGGGTTTAATGTGCAAAAATCATTCTACACCCGAGTTMTGAACCCACCACSTCCCATAGTGCCTGCAGCCTAGTCATGCTGAACTAGTGAACCGGTGGACTGGTTGGAGCTTGATGGTGCTTTATTTCCATTAGAGGTTGGTCAAAGCAGTTTTTGATTGAACGATTTTATTTATTTTCATTAACTTGGTTATTTTTTAAAAAAAATTAAGAATTAGATTAACGTATTAATTAAATTTTAAAATTCTTAAGATGTTAGYAATTAGTTGGTTAGTGATTTGACAGTTTCATCCTTAAGAAAGATCAGATGTTTGATCCCCAATCTCGTAGAAGACATTAATTTGACCTGAACTTACCCTTATCCTACAAAGGGTTGACTCCATATATCCTTTATAGTTATATTGATTTAGGATAGTTAGATCTATAAAATAATTATTTTATAAAATTAATATTGAAATATTGATTTATTCTTTAAGTTATCTTTTGAACCAGAAGGTTGATTAAACCAATAGTCTGCCTTAAGTACGTTCGTAGATAGACTTAATGAGGAGAAAACTTTACCCTAGTTTCAATTGTGCTTGCTACTCATTTGTTTCTGTCATTGCTCTCCATCTCATTTGCCTTTTTACAAAGGTCAAATTGCACTCAATTTGTTCTCAGTTCAACTTTATCGAAGTTAATTTCTCAATACAATTCAACTAAGAAAAATGTTGAGTGAACTGATTTACGTTTTCATTTTTATYAGTTTTTACTTGCTTTAAGTTCGTAGATAGAAGTAGAGTTGGTCATATTTGCAATTCAAGTCTTCCATAGCTGTTGTAAAGTTGAATTGGCTTGCGGATTGCTCACTGTTTATTTTATAGTTTGAGTTGGTTATATTTTAGGTATCGTTTGTGGAGTTTCAGTTGTCATTGTATGGTTTGAGTAGAATTATATTTGAATTTATCAATTTCATGTTCATGTTATGCGTATAATTGTGATGGAATCATTAGTAAATGTTACGATTTTTAAAATAGTCTGAAGTCATTAGTGATATTAACAGTTGAGTGGAGAAGCAACTACTAATATTTACTAATGATTAATAAGGAGTTGAGAAAGGTATAAGAAAATTTGAGAATTCCTAAATTATTGGAAGGTTACAAATTTAAAAATATTTCCAAGGAGTTAGAAGATATGAAATTAGTTTGCAGTTTTTGCTTGCCTAATTATGGTTATTCAAACTTAATCCCACTGTCTAAGGACATTTAGGTTTTTTGATCATAAGTTTTATTTGCACTCTAAGAGTTTTTCAAATTTTACCTCTCATGCAAATTTTTCTATATTTATGTAATATGTATAGATGGAGCTCTTGAAATTACAAAACACTCTCTCCATTTCAAATAGCTGTCTTTTTTACAATTTTTTTATTTTAAATTATTTGTCATTTTAGAAAATAAAAAATATATTAAATATCTATTTTCTTACTTTATCTCTAATGGATTAACCTTATTTAACTCTAAAATATCATTTCAATAATCAAAGTATTAAATAAGAAGTTAAAAGCAGAGTAAGAATATTTTTTAAAAAAGTTTATAAGAATTAATATTTTTTTAATATACGTAATTTTATTCAAAATGACTTATTTTAAAATGGAGAGAATAATAACTCAAGTCGTCTAGTGAAATTAATTACGGGCTAGAAGACTAATGCAAAGTTTTTTAACACAAGAAATTACTCATCATAATCAACTTACTCCAATTTATGTGAAAATTTATTTGTAAAAATATAATCAATGTTAAATATGACTTTTTTATATTTTTTATCGAATTTTCAGRAGAGCTCTTTAAGATGAGAAATACGAAAACACAGTATTTAATTACTTTTTTAATTTCTTCTAAATTTATAACATCCAAAGMAACTTCAATTTTGGAAAACATAAAAAAGCAATAGCTTATTGCATTTTTTTAATTTTTAAAAGCGCATTTTATAATTATGTTCAAGTTATAAGACTGAAAAAAACTAAGCCATTTCGATCATTTTCTTTAATAAAAAAAGAAGCCAAACTGATCGAAACTCCTCAAATCCATGTATATAATAAGATTTGACAATGTTCCCACCCCACCTTCCTTTCATACTTCCGCATGATCTCCACTGACCTAAGCAAGGGGTCCATACGCGTGGTTGCGTGGGGCAAGATGTGATCATAAGAACATTATGAAATATTCTGCTCGAGCAATACTAGGTAAACACTTCCAGGTGTAGGCATGGTTGGTAATTTTAAGATCTAACAAGTCCTTTGACCTAGTACATGTAACCGGGACACATGATAAAGCAGTTCAATGAGTACTCTACTACATCAGACCATCACAAACTTGGCCAAAAGAGAACAACAAAATTTTGTGCCTCAGTACAGTGCCATATCCGGAAAGCAATAATCTTAAAGTGATTTGTATAACCCAGTGTAATTAAGAGAAGTAATCACAAACGCAAGATAAACTTACAGAAGGCACAAACAAAGGCCATTCCGTGCACCATGCTACCCAGACTAATAATCGTATTGATGGAAAGATGTGAATTTTAGGGCCGTAATCTCCAGCCACGCTCAGCAAGTGCCTTTATCACTTGACCAGCTGCCTCCTCATTATCYRTGAGTGGGTAGTAGCTCCAGCTTTCAGAGATCTGAAGAATCAAACAAGAAGATAAAATCTGGAATTCATAATTCTTTGAGGATTCCAAGTGAATGATAAAGCTGGAGTAATACATGTAAATTTCATCTCCACCYATATGTATTCAGTTAGTGTTGCAAATTTAAAGATCTTTATTACTCACTGCTCCAAACTTTCAGCAAGACAAGGAACCGAATGAAGCAGGAGGTGTCCACATTTTAAGCAATAAGGCAAGTCCTTACAGCCATTAAAAGACATTAACTCTTCCCGGTTCTTCTGTAAACAAGAAGGAACAAAGCAGTGATGAAACAGCAAATAACTCACATTTTCTCTGCCAGTGAAAGGTCGAACTGCCCCTCGATCCTGCAGTGATTTGTGGAAGTCAGTAAACTTCCACCTACATCGCTCAGCCCCAATAACATAAACAGGCTTCCTGCAGCATAAAGTTATACACAGAAAATAAATGAACAAATATTGCGAAGGAACTTATAGTTCATAATCCAAACTGTACCCTGTACTGCATGCCTCACTCAACATACTGATCGAATCAGCTGTGATCACAAAAGCATCTGCCCAGGCTAGATGACCCATGTGCGGATTTGGATCTAATAAGTTACACACCTTGTTATCATCTGAATGACTTAGGTAATCACATAATACAACTCTACTTCTATAACCAATTTTCTAGTTAGATCTTGTTAAATGTTACCTTGGACTCTTTGTGAAGTTTTTCTTATTTTAACATCAAATCATGAGAAAAAGTAACTTCATAAAGATGCATAAGAGGAGTTCACGGAAACTGCTAAGTTCTCTTTGACAAAGAACATATACAATTGTGGAAGGACTAATTGCAAAACAAAAATAAACTCAAATTTTTTGTTCTTGATCTTTGGTATAGGAATCTTGACATACTTGAAAGGCTTTCCCATTACTTCAACGTTCATAGAGTATCTAAGGAGACAACYTTGRGTGCTCTTCATATGCAGAACTTAATTTAAGTGTTTATTCTTTTGTGTGGAGCTTGGCTGTTCATACACTTGATCATTCTTTATTTATTGGGAGAATGAAATATAAATGCTCCCACAGGTACCTTCGCCTCGCCATATGTAAACTTTAGGATCATTTCTGAGTTCTGTCACTACGATATCTTCTACCTGTCAAATTACAGCATTACTTACTGYCAGTCATCAGCCAATTGACAACTGGAAGTCCCAGAAGCATGTAATACCTGCTTTGGGGTTCTACGAGAAAAAGATAACCTGAGGCTACCACAACTTGGGAGAACATTCTGCAATGAGGCAGTTAGTTTCTTAGCAAGATCCACCCCGTATCTGCAATGCCCTGAAGAGAACAACGTATCAAGATAGCACAAAAAGTGGGCAACTTTCAAAAGACAATTGAGCAAAAGAATTATGTCAAGATGTGATTTTTGTTCAAATGATTTACACACTTAATTTGTTATGAGGATAACAATAGGATATTGACAAAATATGTTCCTCATTTATTGCAGCTAGTATAAGTTATTTACACAATTGCAGGCAGGAGAAAATCTCAAATTGGAAGTTCTTCCTTTGGACCAAGACAAAATATTTATGGTATAAGCAGATCAACAAGAAGCCTTGAGAAAGATCGCTAGTTGAAGCAACTAAAATTTACATCACATTAGTTTTTCTGGAGAAATAACCGTAATAGAAGCTTCAGGCTTTGACTTCAAGCAAAGAAACTACTCCATTCACAACTCCCAGCAGCATGCTGAAAGCAATTGAACTGGAGCACGAGAGACATTTACTGAAGTTGATTAATTGAAAAACATTACATATCATTTTGCTACTCACACCCCATTAACAAAACTGTTTAAAGTTTCAGTGACACGWTAACATTCAGATGAATAAGTTACTTGTAGGTCCTCCAATATTCACTACAAGCAAGGGCTTTGGCAATGGTGCCAACTTATCGTGCCAGGCAGATGCAGCAGTCCGCATTGCAATAGAGTCAGCCTGGTGAAGGGCACCCACAGTGAGAACCTGAAATTTAATGATCCAATTCAGTAAGGTAAGTATATCTTTGAAACTAAAAGATAAGTTRGCACCAYAGGAGTTCATTCCATATCATAAGCAAATACCACAGATCTATCAGGAGGTTTACGAGGCGTTATCCACCAACGGAGAAACCATGGAATTTCTTGCTGTCCCTTAGGTGTCAATGGGTAATAATCATGACATGGTGTGATAACCAGATCAAACCTATTTACACGCGATCGTGGATGTTGAATCTGAAAGCATAACAGAAGTGATTACTTTTCAAAGCAACATGGCACTGCATCTCCAGTTCCATAGTTCATAAAAATGCTTCTCCAACAATGTCTTGCATTACAGTTCGGAAATAGAAGGAAGAGAATAAGCATGTGAACTGTCGTGTATATACCAAGAAACTAGAAGAGCATACTAGTGCAGGAGGTCATATCACTAAGAGGTCTTGAAAAGTCTTGAAAGGGTTCACTCATTAGAAAATTACATTGCTCCGTCCAATTAATTATTTTCAAGGTCTTTTTTGCATGTCGAAATAGTGCTGTCTTATATTGGCTCTATTTTAGTCAGGCATGCCTACACTACTGCAACATTTGATGACATGGATCCTAAGGTGGGATAATGTTAGATATGCTCACATCAAACTTGAGTGCTCCGAGTTTGAGTATACACTGCTAATATGAGAAGCTTCCTCAATCATGTACAGTCAACAATGGGCAGAGCTCTCACTCATGACTAAAGTAGATAAAGAGAAGAATTGCAGSAAGGGGAGAGGCTATAGTGGAAGTCACAAGTGATGTTATGTTGTATGTTTTACAGCACTTTTTCCATGCTGTAACAGTCCAACAGTAGCTCCTTTAAGCTCAGTCTTAGAGTTTCAAATGCACGARTCAGATCAATCAGAGATATCATATTACTTAAACTATATCTTTCTCCTTCCTCCTTGAAGCATTTTGTGAGGTTTAAAATATTTTGGTAAGGACATAAGTATTGCTGTCAACATAACCTAATTCCSAGGTAATAGATAAATGGTACATGCAGCCAGAAACAATTGCAGGCAATACAGGTAGTTAAATCGAGTCCATGTAAATAGTATGAACTTCAAAGTACAAAGGAGCCCTGTATAATAATAATGCTCAATTTCGAACTGCATACTGACGTAAACATAAAGTACTTGTTAATGAAGTGCTAATAGGAGCAAGCATTACACTTTTAACCATTTTCTTTGCAGATTACAGAACTTTAACAGCTGATAGTATGGATTGCTGAGCCTTCTCAAACCTGAACTAGAAAAACAGATTCCGGGGCTAATCGTTTTATGGTACTAGAAATGGAAATAGTATCCCGGCCAGATGCAACCACCAATGTCGGACCATCCCTAGAAAATTTAAATGGTAAATACTAGAAAAGGAAAAAAATGACATTATTTTGAGATAAAATTAGGATAGCAGAAAGCATCATCTTTAGAATCTAGGGACACAAACCAACAGTTTRGCAGTAAAGACTAGCAATGTATGAAACAAGACATAAAAGTTTGAGATCAGCTAGGTTGCACAACTAGAGTATCCAACCTAAAAAAAAATTGACGGTATCATAAAAGACATGATCAAGGATTCTGGAAAAGCTCTATCCCCATTCTCATTTATAAACTTTGATTATGATACTAAAGATGATAGTGGTACTCAAATGAAAGATACATGTTGTGATATTTGGATTGCCATTGTGATTGTGATCCTGATAATACAACAGGCSAAGTGCCAAATGCCAAGTGCCAAGTGCCAAAACCAAGTTCGAGGAAACCCCAAAAATACAAAGAAAATCAAAGTTTGGCCGGAAACAAAATTTTGAAACAAGAGAAGAAGAGTAATGCATACTTGTCAAATGTTTCTCGAGCCACTTTTGCAATATTGCATGCATTAGCTTCTAAAATACCCGACAATCCTGCACCATGAAAGCKSGAAGAAAATAAGAAACTGGCTCAGCTTCCAGACTTACAATACGTTTTGTACAACCTCTTTGCGAATATACGTCAGTGTACCTTCACAATTAACTGGAAGAGGTCTGCCAGTGACATCAAATCTTGAATTTCCACGGATTCCATTTATCACATGCTGAAGCTTTTTATGGAGTGAAACTGGTAACCACCGAAGCCTCTCATGAATTCCTCCACTTGGCCTCTTAACTCGCTGCAGAAGCGATCATAAGCAATAAGAATGCAGAGCTCTACTAGAAAACTTACAGAACCGTTCAAATACAAATAAAAAAAAAAGGCCAAAAACCAAAATTTGACTCCAAATCTGAACATCAACACCACAAAAAGCTTCGCTTCACTCTGTGAATCCATTTGAAGCTTTCTTTCCTTTTGCAACGTCGTATGAATTACTTACATAGAGAGCGTGCCTGTGGGAGAGGCCGAGAGCTCGAACCAAACCGATGCACTGATTCTCTGCGCCTGCAATGCCGTTGCTGATCACCACCGCTCTCCGGATCGTTCGCATCGGTCGGAAAATTTTGCCTAAAGTTTACAAGAAATGTACTACTAGGAGAGGTTTTCGAGCGGGTTATGAAGCGAACGATGTCGTTTGCGAGATGGGTTTGATATCTGAACTGTGACGTTTRATCTCGTGGCTAGAAAAGTTCACGTCTTTACGTCGTCGTTCGAGGTAGATATATAAATCTTCGTCGTCTTCGTAGCGACTCGAGTAACAGAAGCAGAGAGGGAAAGATGTGGGCGAGTTCAGAAGGGGGAGCGCCGGAGGTGACTCTGGAGACTTCCATGGGCTCCTTTACTCTTGAAGTAATCTTTAATCTCTCTCTCTCTCTCTCTCTCTCCATTGTTCAACCCGTTGCCTTCTCTTTCCTTTTGTCGTTGTTAATACTAAGAAACTTTATTTTTTGTTTGTTAATATTAATGAAAAAAGATGTACTACAAGCACGCTCCGAGAACTTGCCGGAATTTCATAGAGCTGGCTCGTCGAGGCTACTACGATAATGTCAAATTCCATAGAATCATCAAGGTCTTGTTGCAACTCAAGTTTCCGCCTTTTTTTTTTTTTTTTTTTTNTGGGTGGGTGGGGTTTTTGGAAATGACAGATAAATGGTATGGAGCTTGATACTTACACGAAGAACAATTCAATTTTTTATTTTGGAGTAGGGTTTCATCGTGCAAGGAGGAGATCCTACTGGCACTGGTCGCGGTGGAGAATCTATCTATGGGTATACTTCGTTTTACAGTTTTTTTCCTTTGGGCATTTATGCTTCTGGACATGTTGATGCTTGCCTGTTTCTTAGCATGTTCCCCATTTTTCTTTTTAAGTTTTAGGAACTTGTCATTATAGAATCAGTAAGGATTAGATGTTCTGTGAACTTAATTATGCTTGTTCTATTCTCATAACCTGAGCAAGCTTCTTTTTTCCTTTCTTTTTTTGGTGGAAATTTATATACTGAAATGCATTTATTYGATTTTCCTTCTATGCGTGAAGATGTTTGTAGTGCTTCCTTGTAGTTGCTCCGCAAATTTGTGTAATGTTTCTTAACTTGGTCCTAGTTCCCAGTTTGTGTTGAAATAGATTCTCTCATACGTGAACTGCTTGCTACAATCTTCAGTTTTACTTGTCTAGTTTGAAGTCATATGAGCTATCATTTACGGTTGATTCAATGGAGATATAATAGATAACCTTTGCCAGTACAGGACAAAATTTGAGGATGAGATAACTCCTCAGCTAAAGCATACGGGAGCTGGCATTATATCCATGGCAAATGCAGGTCCAAATACAAACGGAAGCCAGTTTTTTATTACTTTGGCACCTGCACAGTCATTGGATGGTAACGCACGCAGTTTATCTTTTCATCTTTTTTTATACGTTATTGTAGATTCTCATCTAATGGTGAAATATGTGGGGTTGGGTCTTAGGATTTGATCACAAATGATTTCATCCAGATATATTGTATATGCAAATTGTGGGGCATCTTGAATTAGGTTTTCTATTATACGAAAAATCTGCACAAATGTAAGCTATCTTTTGGATCAACTGTCTAGTAATTGTTGGGTTCAGAACTACTAATCAGATCTTTCTATATTATAGTGTCATTAGCTATACTAAAAAATATAATAAAAGAAAAACTTAGAAGAATGATAAGCTGGAGGCATTTGAAACTTGTTTACAGCTGAACTGTATAGGATATGAAGAAATCCTGAAATTTAGGACTTCAGTGATAATATGTAAAGGATTAGAGCAACTTTACCAGTTCTGCTTTGGCTCTATTAAATTGTTTTGCTGGGTTGTCTGAAATTTTTTTCTTGGAGTGGAATATAGTAAAGAAGATATGGCAGAAAACATTCTACAGTTCTAAATTAGTCATGCAGAAACTTTTGATTACTTGTTTACTCTCATTGTCATGCTGCTTTGTTTGTAGCCTATTTCTATTTCTCAGTTTTTTGCCTTTTCCATTATTGGATTATATTTTCTTTTTATTCTACAATTTRGGTTTTAGTTTTCCTGCAAACTTTTTCTTCTCCAAATCTGTAATCGCTGCAACTTTGCTGCCGTTGTCATTCGGATGACTAAGACATTTTTCCTTTCTTTATATCTCTCTGGTTCAGGGAAGCATACGATATTTGGAAGAGTATGTAGAGGGATGGAAATTGTCAAGAGACTTGGTAGTGTTCAAACTGACAGCACAGATAGGTTTGTCTTTCTTGATAATGTTCTTGAATTGCCAATGATATTGAACCTAATATTGCCACAAGTGAAAAATTAACCTGCAAGTGTTCTAGTAATATATTGCGATTTAGTTGATCGCATTCCATATTCTATTTCTTGTTTTACTCCTCGAAAAAACTGGCTGACTTGCCCTAGTTATTGATTTTTGCCTTCTGTGAGAGTTAAAGTGGCAAAATACTTACTATTAGGAAACGATAAAAGGAAAAAGGTAATTGTACTAATGTAGAACATTTTTCTGAATTGATAGGGTTACTATATGCCCTTTCTTTTGCCCTTATGATGTGGTTCTAAACTTTGACTTSATACAAACCGAGACCAGATAAAGTTTTCTCCTTGAGCTGATATATACAATACCTATCTCTGCTTCATACGATTTTCAGGTTTTCTTGGATAACGTGGTTGAGAATTTTAATGACTTCTAACATTTCCGGTATTTATTCAGACCAATTCATGARGTGAAGATACTGAGAGCAGTAGTCAAAGACTGATGCTTTACATTTTGCTTCTTGCAAATACAAGCATCTCAGGCATCAGACGGGAAGTGCATGGCATTGACGACTGAGATATTTGTAGGTTGGGTTGCGTCATTCGCTCTGGAAGAGGCCATATGAGTTGCAAATACTCGGTCCTAACTGTTGTTGAAATCGTACCTTATCAGACTGACAATCTGCCTTCCTTWGTCGATTTGCATTGTTACTTAAAACAGAGAGCTCAATTTGTCCGCTTTATGTATAATTCTTTGGATATTGCACATGACATTATAAAGTTTCCATGTTTCTGACGTTATTTTTGCAGCTGTCTTTCTTGGACAAAGAATTATGGATATACCCTCCAAAGCTTGTGCAAAGAGTAAATAATTAATAAAATATTATTTGTTTTAAAAGCAAACGTTATATGATCTTAAGCTATGGCAATGTCACAGCAAGCTGCTCATTTGTATCCTCGACAGGCCTTGAATCCCTGTACTGCCTAAAAGCCGCCTAGGGCGGAATCACTGGCATCTCCCCSCGCGGGTCATTTCAAATATAAAGGCAGAAATAGACCACATTGCAGGGAAACACTTACCGTTTTAGAGATTATTATAGTTTATCATATCCTTGTAAGACAAGAAGATTTGGATAAGATCTTTTAGGGCTTTTGCTATGGCCTTTAATCTTAGATGCACTTAATCTATGGGAAGAGGCCCCGGAGACCCTCTCTGTTCTAGCAATGCCACTGCGAGCTGCTCTTTTGTGTCGTTGGCCAGCTTGACATTTGAAATATATAAACAAAATGCAGAAATGAACAATAGTGCGGGGAAAAACATTTCCCGTTAGACAAGCATAGAAGGATGAGATCTTTAAGGACATTCACGTTCTAGCCTACATAAGTTATAGTTCTGCAGCATATATATTATGAGTAGATGACCAGCTGTTTCAAGACATTCAAAAGTCCAAACCATACTGATCGTCATTCTCAAAGAATCACCTACATTTACAAAAATCCCCATTTCGATTCAGGGGTTGATATTGAATGCCATACTAATACAGTCAATACTTCAATATCTCCATCATGCAACACACTATACTTCTATACCRCAACATTATAAATTCTGTTTAGACGATGCTGCTGGCGTTCTTCTCTTAAAAAATGTGAGGCCAAATACTATGCAACAGTTTGTTGCTGCAGCATCAGCTGTCGTCTATGGCAAACCAAGCCTCATTCAATAATATGATACAGAAGGCTAGAATCAACTTGTGCAATTGCACACAGTTCCCAATAGGGCGCTTAACAAACCACTTTCCCAAATAACCCCTTAGATGCAGCCCTTCACAACTTAAGCCYGTCATGCCTCACTCAGTAGTCTGATTTAATTGAATCCCATTTTCTTCACCAGCTGAAGGATTTAAGATAGAAGAAGAACCCAGATTGAATCCATTAGCCTTAATTGATCCTAAAGAACCATCTTTAGAAATAGAAATCCCTGACGGGTCCGAGAATTTGGCAGCTGGCTCGTCCGGAACCTGCTGTTCATTTGAGTTTGGTRGCTGCAGCTCTCGTTCTTGCTGTAAAAGTTCCAGGTGCCTCAAGGAAGGCACGTCACCCTTGCAGTATCTGTGCCACATATTCCTGTATGTCAACTCCACATGTTTCGTAAATTTTGATCCATCACAAAGAGGTGATCTGGACATAAGTTCTCGCAGACTTGTTCTCAACTCTGACAGACCTGGAATATCAGAGGCCAACTGCAGAGCCAGCTGCACATATTCATCTTCAGTTTTGGCAACCAGTTTGCCTAAACCTGCAAACCAATGCCAATGAGTAAATCCATATAGTCGACATGAGTCAAGATAATATATGTCACAAGGTGAAAGCTCATTTACAAAGCCATCCAAACCAGGAGGAATAGTCTACAAAGCAAAACCAAGATGTATCATTTCWCAGTAGTGGGAAGAAATCCGAGAGTACAAGCTCATTGTGCAATACTCACTCTCAAATTTTACTCCTCAAGAAGGGTTAAGAAGGATCCAGAACATTCCCTTTTATTTTCTCTCTTACCATCATCTGCTTCTACTAATCCAAGAACAACAAACTTGAAAATAACATACTTCCAAAATAAACATCTTCAACAAACTCAGCCTCCAAAAGATTGAAATCTGGCAAAGAGAAAAAAGCAGGTTGCTTACCAACTGTATTTAGAAGACTCACTCCCACATTATGTGCATGCACTGAACCTCCCATGGTGATGCATGGAACTCCCATGTAGAGAGATTCACATGTGGTGGTTGTTCCAGCATAAGGAAATGTATCCAAGCTGCGTGGAAGCAATGGAATTCATATTAGTTCGGTTTCTTATTTCGAGGAAAAKAAAGGYAACATATTGCAAGAGGAATGCAGAAATTTGTCTTGATTCATCAGTGCTCAGAACTTAAAGAACTATAAGACAATTAAGCAACCTAGTGAAAATAAAATATACTAACAYAATAGCAACTTTCATTTTTGCACAGCAGACACAAGGTTTAACTAAAGGACATAAATTTTCAACAAGGGATCATAGCAATAAAGAGACGGGTACCCACTCTCTTCCCCCTCCACCCCTGCTCTGGAACTCCTGGGATAACAATGTTATGAGAATATGATCACATGCTAGTCCCAGTGAAGTAGAGAATATAAGGAAGGTTCTAATAGACCTAGAGCACTGCACATATCTGAGTCATGAGGCAAGACAATGAGTGACCATTTTGCTTTTCTTTCCAGGAATAAAGATGATTGATCTTGAATACTTTTTCAAAGTCTAGAATTTATCCTTTCCATTATGGCCTGGTAGAAGACAGGACTTTCTGTTTCTTGAAAATTAATTAATGCATACTGTCCCACCCAACGAAGCAGCACAGAGAAAATTTTGGAATTTCATGTATGTTTAGATGCAATATACATGAATATCACCAGTAAGGATCAAGCATCACTGCCTCAGGGTATGAGACAAATTCCATAGCTGAGAAACATTGCTGAATAGAATAATTTACTCTCTCAAAAGTCATTTGTCAGACATGTTGAATCAAAATAGCACAATATATCTCTACACTACTTGTTCTGAAAGAAATTAAAACTCAATCACTTAACCAATGACATGGACAGCTTTTACCTAATGTCCATTAGAGAATATGCTTGCATATGATCATGGTTGAGAAGAATAAGAGGCAAAAGATCAACACGAGTTGATTCCAACCCCAGCTGCTCTAGTATTGAAAGAAATCTCTGTCTCACACTGTCACAACAGAAGGGCTTGCACTTCACAATCAAGCGAGAGTTAGGAACTGCACATAGGATCCTTGCCCACACTTGCAGCACTTTAGGTGTTATCTGATGTTAAGCAAGAGATGAGGAATGAGAACAATGGAACAGCAGCTCCTACTTCCAACTACATAGGAAAGTTGAATAAAGAAAATACCTTTGCCAGATTGTTAAAGCTACCAAAAGTAACAAAGCCATTTATTAGAGCAGGACTTGGAGATACAGGCCCCGCTTCAGGTGAAGGTGTATAACAAAGAAAGCACTCTGGTAAATGAACTAACTCCTCAATATGCCTGCCACATTTACACATGGGTGAGAAAGGGGAAAAATAAGAAGATGCTAAGCAGTTGAAAAACTGTTGGAGAAAAACAAGTGTATCCTACTTTTGTTTTGTATCAGGAGGGTCAGCCAATGCATCCGTGATTCTGTAATCAATGGTAGGCAATCCAGTTGTGTTTGGATAGCCAATCCAGGTCACCTATTAGGTAAACAAGTATATAATCAAGAAGACAGAGTAATGAACTGTCATCAGCAACCAGATCAAGGAACTCAAAACCAAGAAATTGAGATTAACTGATTAGATGTGACATGTGGGACATTGTCAAGTTATCAAATCAAAGGTCCAGCTAAACTTTCTAGTTACCCAGGCTGAGGTAACACATAAGCCATCCAAGCCAATGAATTTGTCAAAATTCCATCATCTTTAAAACAAAAAATTAGTGTAACAACCACAATGGAGAAAATTCATATATGCACATTACTACTAAATTCATAGTTATAATGGACCAGCCCTGATGAAGTAGATTGCAAAATTTTGATGCTCTTGAAACCACTAATTTTCCTCTAGTGAAAATGTGTTAATAGATAAATCAATGACTGAGTCCATAGCAAATACTTCATACATCCACCATTCCAAAAATAAGGTCTCCATGTCAATTTGGGCCATCCTAAATAATGTCCATTCCATGGAGTAAAATCCGCATTGCAACTTCATTTAACCATTACCCTTATTTTTAAAGAAAAGCATCTGGAACCAACAAAGCCCATAACAAGTCATTACGGGTAAGGTGTGAGAAATACTAAAACAGTCAAATGCTCTCCTAAATATTGTACTCAACCAKATATGGATATTGAATTCAGAAAAATGGAGTGCCATTTGTAACAGAAGCCCTCACCGCTCCCCTGGCATCCTCTTCTCTTCTTTTCTTTTCTTTTTTCTTTATTCGGCAAATAAGTGAACATTCTTTCTGATTAAAACAAATAACGAGAATGTGCCACGACAGTAAGTAAGATAAGATAACAGCACTTAAGCTTTCCCCCAAAAAGTACCTGAACAGGTGCAGGGCGGCAGGCCATCGTTCCCAATTTATTGTTTGCAGTATGACCAGTCAGTTCAACCAAGATATCAACTTTATCCTCTCTAACCATGCTGGCAACCTTTTTCTCATCAATACCATATATATCTCTCCAGATACCTCCTTTTTTCAAGACCCCGTCCCTAAACCTATTAGTTTTTGCATCTGCCTGCAGCACATTTTGCATAAGCAAATAGTAGGAAACTCAAGTTTTAATGATTCTGTAATTTGCTTTCCTAGGGATAAAAGATCAATGATATAGCTAATTAACAAGCTATATAATGTATTCACAAAACTTTACCATGAGCCGCATATAGCAGTAAGAGCTCACAGAATGGGGCTTATCACAGAGAGAGAGAGAGAGAGAGAGAGAGATAGAGAGAGATGAAAAGTGGGAGAGAAGTAAAGTCACAATTATACCTTTACAACTGCAGAATAAACCAAAACCTTGAACTTTTCATAGTCGTGATAGATGAGCGGTGCTTCAATGAAATATGAGACCGAATGGGTAAAATAATCTGGAGATACATATCCAATAACAAGTGGCCTTTCTGGATCTTTAGAATTGTCCCATGAGGTGTACCGTGGATATAACCTCATAAAGCGCCTACCCCAATCCCTGCATGTGTAGATTCCACCTCTGTCACTACCTCATAAAAAGTTAAGATAAACTCTAAGCCAGGAGCAACTATATAGAACTAAACAAACATCAAGAGCAAACAAATAGACTGCACCATGGACCAAAAAAATTTGGTAATTTGGTATTCCTCTTCAAACAGTAAATAATGCAGTATGGAGGAGCATACTGTCTCCATGCTCAAAACTCCTTGCATGGGATCAAATGCTTGTATCTTTTCAAACATCTTCTTCCATCCTTAACTTTTAGTATTTCATGAAGGAAGTTACTGATGAAAATTCATATTTTAGGCAATAATGAAAAGAAAGCAGCCATAAAATGTGGCAGTTCCTTCAGAATTGCATGCCATCTTTGGTACGCCACTATCTGATTTGTCAATAAAAAAGAAACTTTATTAGAGCGAAAGATATAACAAGTGATGACTCTTCGGCAAAGAAAGATAAAAACTACATAAGAGCTACATCTCAACCCTCGTGTAGCTCTTATTCCAATGTTTGAAAAAGCACCAGATCCCAACACTAAAAGTGAAGATCGAAGGGGAGAGGTACAAGGAAAACACTATTCCAATGAACRGAGTGATCTTTGAAACCCCGGTGTTAAAAGTGTTTTCTGCTCCCTATACTACCCAAAAGATGGAAAATTAGCACTTTTTCCATAGACCATTTTTCTTGCTGCCCAAAAACTCAATTTTTTGAACAAATTCCACTGCAATAATAGACAAGCCCGCCCCTTGCAAACAAAACAAATATCTTCATTGCAATCCAATAAAATCAGAGAGACTATTATTACTCTCATTGATACACTTAAACATAAAACCAAAATACTTAAACATAAAACCAAAATCTGTTAAAAAATAACTCTCACTTGAAAAATATTGGCAATTAATTCTAGCAAGAAACATCATCAAAGTAAAGGTTTTGATTTTGAGAGGGAACCTCAAGCTCCCGTTTTACTTTGTTTGAAGCAAACTGAAGGTGAATATTTCTCAACGACTTGGATGAAATAATTTCGAAGAGAAAAAACCAGATTATAAACCAGCCAAGAGAATCTACTCTGGTTGTGGTGTAAAGGATCCAACAAATGAATATACTCATTCAATTTCTTAAAAATTAGATATTCAGTTATGTTTAGATTCAAGGATCTAGAGAACCTATATGGAACAAAAGGAGCATAGTGGAGCATTCTGAAGGTAAAAGAGTCTATACCTATTCCGAAAGACATGGGAAAGAGAATCACCCTGAATCACATAATCTTCTTACTTTCAGTAGTTTAGAAAGCCATAAGAATAGAGAATTTTACAAAATCTGAAACTTATGCTTTGCTTTTATGGAGGTTGGAAGAGGAGCCTCATGTAAAACCCAAAAGATAAAAAGTTAGAAAGTAAGAAAAGTACTACAATAGAAGCTCAGATTTGACTGTTGAAGTGGTTTTATAATCTTATACATGCCCTTTTTGTTGACAACATTCACACTTGTAATATGAGAACTTAATAGATTTAACAAGGCATTCATTTCCATATGAGCAATTTATCTCTCATGCCATGAGGCATGGTCTTACAACCATACGTTTGTGCATGGGGCACCATTTAGTAAATAGAAAGGAAAAAAACTGCCATACATATGGTAGTAAACTGGACCTGTGAGCCTCATATAATTTGTCATCAGTTCCCTCATTTATGTAGTTCATAGCAAGCAATCGATTCTGCAAGAAGTGGTGAAAATACCAAATGAGAGGCAAAGTGGGGTGAGGGATGCATAACTATAATTGACAATGGCCAAAATACAAAAAGGACAAGTACGATTTCCTAAGGCATTATAATTGAACAAGTTTCTGGAGCAATTAAAATTTTTAATATTTCAAGTTTCCATATGTGAATCTGCCGTAGGAAATCGGGGACGCTAAAGGAATGCTGAACCCCACACTCCTTAAACGAGTGGGGTTCATTAGATGGAGCAGTGGGTTTCATATGACAAAAGCATGGTGGCCAGCTCCACGACCTCCTTTTCCACATTGTGATACTGTTTGAATGTTTAAGCRCAAAAACCTAGATTCCATCCAAATTCTATTTCAACAAAATGTAATATCTGAGAAAAATGAGAAATGAAAAACAGAAAATTATTCTCCCATCATCATATTTTCTTCTTAATTTCTGACCCAAAAGAATAACATAGCCTTTGAAATCTAAAAAATTTATGATAAGGTCAGGTTTTAAAGGTGCTGCAAGAATCATTGACCAAACACAGTCAAGGTGCTCTGTCATATTCTCAGTGGAGATTCTTCTGCACATTCGAAAATATAGTGAACAAGACTCATGGTTCAATTCTCTTTTGCTAGAAGTTCTGATGCYAYCCATTTTTTCTTAAGCAAATAGCCTTTCCAAGTTCTCCTTTCTTACTTCTTTCCCCTTTGTCTTAAGTTGTAAAAAGATATCTCCGGAAAGCACACTAAGGTGCTTCCAAAAATAGCTCGTATCACCAAAAGATTTTGGATAAAAACACTATATAAAATTTTAAAAACGTTCAATAATCATCATTCTGTTCAAATACAGCTGGCTAGGTTTCATTGTCACTATTAGAACTTCTATAAAAATGACAAGAGACACTAAAAGACATTGAAACATAGGCCAATGAAGAAAACAGTGAAGGAMAGGGAAGCAGCGCAACTGCGCAATAAAGAATGCACATAAGAGCCACAGAGACAACAAGAACATAAAATTCACAAATTGAAAGAAACAACACCTGCCCTGCATTGCGAGAATCAGGATCAATCTTAAGGCATTGTTCATATGCTTCAATGGCCAAAGATATACTGCCAGCATCTCTATAAAGAACACCTACAGTCAAAAATGAAGAGTAAAAGATCAATACTTATGTGACCAGAATAACATCTATGATAAGAAAAAATAATGTAGTAAAAGACCTTAAATGCCATCATATACTGTAAATGATGACAAGCACATTTTTGTCAACCAATGCTGAAGTTATCGAACAAGAAAAACAGATAAGTGATTAAAGTTCTTCGACTTACAAACTTGGAATGAACTAGACAAGTATCCTGATATAATACTTTTATTTGTACAATACTTAGGTCCAACTCTTAGTTTTTTTTTCTTTTTTTAAAATCTTCTCTCTATTTAAAACAGTATCAAGGGAACACACTTCGAGCAGTTAGGTGGTTTCTTTTTCATCCTCAAAAGCTCACTAAAATTTGATGTCAAAACTTGAAATGGGATAGGAAGGAGAGTGAATTTGTTTTTGAAACCTCTAAAGCAAAATGATAAAACAGAAAGTTAGTCATAACTTGATTCTTATTGAGCCTAAATGCTCAGATGAAGCATCTACATATCCTCATTCTCTTTTCTGCCCCCCTCCTGGGGTGGACAAATGAGTTTTGATCCTTGCTAGCATCCCTGGGTGACTGCCGTCCCATATCTCCATCCAAGAACTAGTACACATTCCTCCACTCTTCCCTATACCAATCACCAATTATAACACCTCCTCTTTTCCAAGCACCTCATAGCATTTTCAAGGTGTTAGAAGACTTGACCATTTATGTATGATTTCTCTTGCACTGCCCCACTCCAATGGGTTTTGAATATAAAAATCCCTTATTGGTCCATAAATTGGCCTAGATAAATCCATGAACTCAATTTGATTATTCCTTCTTACTAACTATCGAACCTGTCTTCTTATGACTCATCTATCAATCAGATAGATAAATATCTTTTGAAAGACCTGTTCAAGGAACAATCAATCCCCTCTCTCATTCCCAATCCATTTCAGACCTAACCCCCGCTGTTCTACTAATTGCTGTTCCCAGAAGCCATCAGGTAGTGTATGGATTATGAACAGTGCAAGTCACAAATGGACTTAACATTACGACATTCCTACAACTCCTGAGGTTAAAGGGAAATCAATCAGTGGCAAAAGAAATCTTTAGTGCTTAATCCTTGAACCGCAAAAAGCAGTTAAAAGTACAAGAGCAACATTGCTATTACTCCAAAACACAGGTCAGCCAAWAAAGGTATATAATCTGTATATATCTCATTCTGGAAAAGGCATTGTAACCTAGTTAGGAGCCCCCGTCTCATAGCACTCTAACTACAATGATAATGGCCTACAGAAACATGTTTAGACCTTAATCTTYGTTCATAATGCTTCACTATATTTATCAACAACATCGAAGTTTCCCATTGTCATTTAAGCAAATCATTCATATGTGATATGCAAAGGGATAACATTCAGAAAAAAGAAAAGAATGATTCCATCCAACAATATACACCATGAATGCTTCAAATCAACCAGAAGAGTTACATTGCAAAACCCGCTAATTATCCACTTATCCATTTGCCGCAAGTTTTGCCACCAACGAAATCTAGGGGCTACCTCATATTATTTACCAACGAATAACCAGATTCTAACAAGAAACATGCATATTGAAAACTACAAAAAACTAATCCAGGACACTGAATAACTAAGGGAACAGTCCTAGTTTAAAGGAATTGAAAGTGGAGAAAGGACAAAAACACACAAACAGAGAGCATGGTGCTGCAATTGGCTTAAMTCAGATGCATCAAATGAGGTTACTCCAACAGAAAACATGAGAATCTTATAGGCAGTAAAAAACCAAGACCATCCCACAATATAAGAACCTAAGTTCGAGTCCTGGGTAGAGAGACCACCAAAACATAGTTCAACACTATTTTGAACTTCCAGAAGATCTTATCCCTATTCAGTGATTTAACAAAGACAAAAGTTTCTACCTCTAGAAGAAAATGGGACTAGCTGAGTTTAAAAAAGGGGCAACAAATTATAGATGGCTCCCTATGTTTCAAAAACTTCCTGATGTGTATAACTCCTAAAAAATAAAATAAATAAAAAGAATAAGGAAAAAATGTCAAGTCATTATGAGAAGGAAGAAATGTAGATAGGTTAAACAACTGGAATATGCATATGTAGGTTAGTAAAATAGAGACCTAAGTTATTATATGCTTCAGCATATGTAGGGTTTGCAACAATAGCTTTCTCAATCATGCTTGCAGCTGCATCCATTTTACCCTGTCATCAACCATGAATTAGAATAATTTACTCTCTAAAAACAGTGTCATTTAGACATTCCATTATAGAACAGAATCGCTGAACCTGGACAGTGTAGACTACCCCAAGATTGTTTAATGACTGAGAGAAATTTGGTTTAATGGACAAAGCCATCTGCAAAATTAAAAATAAAAACTTGTAAGAAACAAAATATGCAAAAGGTTCAATGATAAGATGCATAAGCAAGAGAAAATTTCCTGGTAGCACTCCACCGCTTTATCAAGGTTGTCTCGGTCCTTGTATATCACACCTAAATTGTTGCATGCCTCCGCACAGTGAGGGTTGAAATGAAAAGCAAGCTCATAAAACACAATTGCCTGCCCAATAAGTTTGTTTATAAATTGACAATAACAAACTTCCAAGTTATGAAGTCTAGGTCATATATGACTCGGAAAAGGACAAAAGGAAATTCAAAAAAATAATTGATTTAATGAACAAATAGGGGACCTTGGGTCAAGTCYAATTTGCTACATGAAAATTTCTGCCCTTTACAGTCAGCAGGGAAAGGAAAAGCTAAATTGAAAAGAAGGACATTTCTGTGATCGCCAATTACCATCTCAAACTTAAGCATTTCACCGTATGCTACCCCAAGATTGTACATGGCATCAGCATAGTGCCAATTATAGTATAGGGCTTTCTTGTAATATGCAACACCTTGATTGATGTCCCCCTCTAGTTTTACCTGAAAGTGAATATCATGAGTCAACAATCATATCTCATTAGATGAACATATACTCTGGAAAAAGAAAATAAGATGACTTCCACAGACACAGAAAACAACACAAAAAAAAAAAAGAGCAAACTGAGAAAAGCGCTCTGAAAGCCACCACTCCAGGATCAATATTTCACAGTCATGATGTCCTAAATCTCCCTATCATTTCAATCGAGTAAATCCCAGGAGTCGTTAAACAAACAACTATATTTTTGGGCTAATAGTTGCCATTGTAGCTTCAAGAATAATGACTATGGAATGCCACTSTAGTGTAAAACCTAGACATGAGCCAAAAGAACTTTGAACAAATCCCAAATCACTGATAACAACTAAAATTTTCATCCTGATGCAGTWTCAATATCAAGTAGATGAGGATGATGTAATTGCTAAAACTTTCTTGAAGCCGAAATACCTCACCTTTGTGCCTAAATCAGTCAAGGCAATTGCCATGTTATTCTTAGCAATCTCAAAGTTTGGAGAAACAGCCAAACACCTAAAAGTAAAAAGAGAGCACATGGAATCAGATGCATGAAAATGCTATAAAAAAAATCCCTTCCCCCCCCCCCCCCCCCGGGTGTGAGGATCTGAAGTAAAGAAATGTAGGTTCAAAATAAGAGCAGACACCTCTCATAACAGGCAATTGCTGACTCTAGATCTCCTCGATTTTTAAAGATAACACCCATGTTGCAATATGCTTCAGCATACATAGGCCTTTCCAATGCAGCCCTCTCATAGCAACTAAGGGCCACATCATATTGCATCATTTCAGAATAGACAACACCAAGATTATAATAAGCAGGCTGCAAGAATAATTCCAGCGTCATATTCAAATTTATAATACGCAAAGTATCATATTGTAGGAATTCAAATTCATAATATGCAAAGTGTCATGATGTAGGAGCATATTAATTGTATAGAGAAGAATTTCCATATTAAATGAAAACCCCTCTGATATACAAATTCTTGTTGCACTCAATGAATGAAATTTAAACTTACAGCATAATGTGGATCTGTTTTGATAGCCTCATGATACTTCTGGATTCCCTCTTGAGTGTTCCCACCAAGCTTTAAGCTGGTCCCAAGATCAGTTAATACAATTGCAAGACATTCTGCTGCTGGTTTATATGAAGGATCAGCCGCCAAAGCTTTCTGATATGACTGCAGTAAATTTGGTTAAAATAAATGAAACTTAAGTAAGGGAAAAAAATGCAACCAATTCGTTTAAAAGGCTATCTCAGCGAGAAGCATTTCACATATAGGGTTGCACCATCCAGAACCACAACCAGAAAGCAGCCAAGAAGTAACAAGTGTCTAGAAAATCAATGTAAGTAAATTGTCATTTCAGCTCGTTTATTCTGAAACAACAAATTGGAGTCTGGTTTCTTCCCATACAACTCCGAATTCTTGGAAGCTTTATGTCTTTGATCCTTAAAGCTTGATTCTACGATTGTGTCCCAGAATATTTAGCCACCACTAACATGTACATTGCCCAATGAATTTGCAAAAAGTTGGCAGTTAAACTAATTCGACATGCACTTATTATTAGTATTAGTATTAGTATTAGTATTAGTATTATTATCATTATTATTATTATTATTATTAATGGGAAATTCAATTTCAACACTACATTTGGATTTAGAGATGTCTAATCTAGAATTGATCGAAAGCTCAAGAAAATTTTGGAGCTTCACATGCAAACACTTGCATACACATACATATGCAAATGTGTCAAGGAAAAACAAGTAGGAAAATGATAGATCAATTCTATGAAGACTATTATGTATACCTTTTGGCATCCTGATCATTTGTCTGAGATTGACACTCAGTAGTAGCACTCATTACTATCAAGTTCCATTTTGAAATCAAATTCTCAAACCTTGTGCTGGAGCTTTCTAGAAATATTACAAGAAATTATCCATCAACCTTGAAACATTTTGAAGTTCCATTACTGAAGTTGAAGATTACTGAATAATATTGTCAGTCCCTAACTTTCTATTTTAGCTGGAAGAATTGTTTATGGGCATAGATGCAAAAAGAGGAGTGGAGTTGTCYGTCCCTAACTTTCTATTTTAGCTGGAAGAATTGTTTATAGGCATAGATGCAAAAGGAGGAGTGGAGGACTTCCAAAAGGACTAGCAATGCAGTCTCCTCAATTAAAACTTTAAACTGTACCAGAATAGTAAAACATAAATTCATTSATTGAAGCTTTGAACTTCAAACAAAATTGACAATTTCTTAAAGCTCAACCAACAAAGCATTCCAATAGGAAAGATGCAAACTCTAAATACTCTCAAACAACTTCTTGGAGCTCAATATACGCTAATTGAAACATGTGCATGAATCTCTATATGCAGACATGCATATATCCTCATAGAAGCTTCTATTTTGTACCGACTAAAGAAGTATGAACACTACTAAGGAAACAATTGATTAATCACTTAGATGCACAGGGAAGGTCTAGATTCTCCAAGTGAGAAGTATGAGTACTGCTAAGGAAACTCCTGACTAATCACTTTAAAAACCACAAAATGGACATGAAAAAATCTATCATAGAACAATATATAAGAAGATCATAAAAAGCAACCCCCAAAACATAGATTGAATGTCGCCGACTGATTCTTTTTTCTAATACAAAACTAATGTAATCATACCTCAGCAGCATCCACCAGGCGGCCCTCATCCTTGTACAGAATACCACAATGAGTGAGAGCACATGCATTTTGTGGATCTAATCTGATAGCTTCAGCAAAGCTCTCAAAAGCAAGCCTAGTCATATTCTGCATCTGCAGACAAATTCCTTTACCAATGTGAGCTTCAACATTTCCACTATCCTTCTCCAACACACTCTCATACATAGCAAGTGCATCGACAAATTTGTTTCTGGAGCGAAGAATATTGGCATGAGAAAGCGCATCCTTTCCTTCAAAGGTCTTCTTTGCAAGATTAACGCTAACTGAAGATCCTTCAGCGACAAGTGAAGAATGCCCTCCTTTTGGCAAACCATCCTCACTAATTAAGTCCCTTTCTTTCACATTGCCATTCTCCATGTCCATCGATGCTATGTACTGGGATCGCAGACCACTTTCCTACAGAAAAATCTTTCGACAGTAAGCAAATAATCAGTTGATGGTACTTGGAAACTACTGTGAGGAAAACAAAAAAGGAAAAAGAGAATAGTTTTCCCCAATAAATCTTAGCAGTATGAATAAATCAAAACAACCCATTATTTCTTCTTAAAACACCTAAACGATAGTAGTTAGAATTGTCTGCCAAAAAACAAAAGAAGGAAACAAATCCAAGAAAAAAGCTAGCAGTCACAATAAATCAAGACAAGCCATCAATTTCTTTTCCGCCCTAATAACTTCAAAACCTACTTTTATGGGATTACTGATCCTAAACTCCATTTTTACACCAGCCAATGAGTATAAGCACAAAAAGAAAAACCAAAAAAAAAAAAAGCTACAGAAAAAAATTTGCCAATCAATTCAAATAGCATCGCCAAATATGAAAAGAAAAAGCAACTCGAACACTAATTAAAAGAAGCATCAGTAAAAATCAATTCAGAAAAAAATATATATGTGCCTTTGTATACATAACGTACAAAGGCTTACTTTACAGCAAGAATCAGAGGAGCGATGGTTTAGCATCAAATTTACAACTCATAGAGTAAGACATAGTTCAAACGAGCTCTGTAAACACGAAATATATATACTCTGTACGTACGTAGCGTGAAAGTAGGGTAAAGAAGACGGGTGAAGACGGGTGAAGACGAATGAGGGCGGGAGTGGTGGAAGGCAGGGGGGCGGGAGTGGGGGCGGCTTTTCTTCTCTCTCCGACACTGAGGTTTGATGACTCCCAAGCTCCGGAGCCCCTGGTGTTCGTCGGTTTGCTACAATAGCACCAGAAGGGAAGTATTTTGACCTCACCAACCCGTTCCATCACCAAAATTGCTTAATTGCCACGACTTGCTTGGGCGACGATTTGTGAATTTAACAGAATTTGCTACGGACAAGGATTATTTGGGGTTTTAGAAATTTTATAACAAAAGGGCTAAGATCTTTTGCTTTTTTTTTTTCTTTTTCGTTAATTCGGTATMAAGTCGGTGATTAGAAGTCGTCAAGTAAATGATGCTTTATAGGGTTAAAATAAAGAATATGACTTTCGTGTAAATTTGAAATATAATCTATTTATGATAAAATAATTTTCATTACATAAATTTTATTAATTTATTGCTTGATTTATATATCTCTTAAATGAATTTTGAAATTACTTTTTACTAAAAAATAAATTTTAAACCATATCATTACAATATGAACGAATCATCATTATATGATTATACACGTAATAATTAAAAAATTCTGTTGATTTAAATATACTTTTTATTGAAAATTACAAATTTGATTTAAAGATAAAAGAAATTTGTTCCTTTCCACAAAGTAGTTAGATTGTAAGAGGGAGAAGCATGTGAAACCTAGGTGACCTACATTGGAAAAAATCCTTTTTTAAAGTCGGTCAAAATAATAACAAAAAAAATCTTAAATATATTTTGAAATATTATATATACTTTGAATCTTTATATGTGTACTTATATTTATTTGAAAAAAAACCAATCACGTATATAAATTAACTTGTAAAAATAAAAATTCTTAATATATTTATTGGTAAAAAGTGATCTCCAAATGCTATTGCTATAACATAAAAAGCTATACTTAAGTTGGTAAATAACAATTAGGGTATGCTTATCAAAATTTGTCCTTTTTCTTTCTTGCAAGTATCCCCTAAAATTTAAAAAGAAAAATTTGTATGCCTCTAGGCGCGACGCCTTAACAATAATGTATGTGCCCAAAATAAATGATAGAGGAACAGCGGACACAGAAGGCGTGTCCATTCACAGGGGCGACGAAGACAGGGGGCGTGTAAGATTATTCTACAGGAAAAAACATACTGCAGGCAAGAGCACCGTCTATTCACCACTATGTAGTGTTGCAGACTTGACCATCGTGCTCGACCACTGTCGGACGCCGGACGCCCGCGACGATCAACCGGCCTTGGAACCAGCCCCAAACCTCGCGGCGATATAAATATAGATTAGAGGAAGAGGCGTGGAGTAACACAAGACTTCACAGTAGCAGTGCTGGTAGACGAAGAGCCGTCTGCGGGAGAGAGGAGAACCCAATGCAAAGCCCAGGCCAAACGGCAGGGGGTGGGCTACCGCCGCCTCTACTAAATATCGGAAGGGGGTGTGAGCAATAGGCATGAGTGTGAAGATGGCTGTGATCATGTATACGGAGTCAACGGGGAAAACCTCTTAACAATCGTCATTTTTCTTCACTATATTCTTTCAAGTGGGAACGAGCTCCACGATGCGGAAAAACACGTAACATCGTTGTGGGGACACGGAGACGGAATCTTCTTGACCTCGTCCAAAAAACACACGTGATAAATAGGAAAAGCGCGGGAATTAATATTGTGTGGGCTCTCCTGAGGCGAAGAAGAATATAACGAAAAAAATTATAAAAAAAACTAATGCTAAAAACATAAAGCCAAGACCTTCCCTACTCAATACAGGCCGCATTATGGGACTAGTCGCCACGAGCCGAGCACACGTGTAAAAAGGGGCAAGATCGGCTCTCGCACATATAAGTAGCGTAAGTAAGCCTAAAGGGCGAGGGGAGACGAAATCTGGAAAAGGCACAGAACCCAGGATCGGTTAATGAGGAATATAAAGTAACGAGTTGGAAGAAACAGAAATGTAGGAAAGGATGCAGATAGTAACAGAACACGAACAAACCGAACTATACAACAAGTCAGTGAGAGATGACTAGAACAAAAGCGGGAATAAAAAAGAGGGTATGCGAGGAAACACATTCACAAAGTGGGATGAGCTAATTACAAACAGGCATCGGGATACGGCTCGAGGACAGGTGATAGTAAAAATACGTGAAAACAGTAATACCTGGGCGTAGTATGCGGTATATGAGGTGTTACATACGAGATATAAACTTTTAAATAGTTAAACGAAGTGAGAACAATGAATCCGGGGATGGGAAACTAATCAGTCAGCATGGGCGGGAAGGTTAGACATAGAGAGATCACTAAGTTGAGTAATACCAAAGGCAGCGGCTTAGCAAATATTACGTACCATGACGGTTTACTAAGTACAGCGAGTACGGGACAACTAAAAGTCTTGTGGTTCGTCCATCGGAAGGTAACGTGGAGCTTTTACGGGTGTTTCGCAAATTCACAAACTTACAGGCCAATACAGACGAGGAACTAAAACTCCCAAGCAAACATACGAAGATAGACTTATCATGAGTTTACTCTTTTTGTAACTCAAAATCTTTTTTTTTAAATTCTTTTAACTTGCATACTCTACTCAAAACTTAAATTAAACAAATCTAAATTAAGTGCTTTTAACATCTTGTAACTTGTCCACATTATATAAACCTACTTAAATTCACAGTGCATTTAACTTAAGTACTATTTAAATCTTTTGTAACTTCGTATACTTTTATGAAACTTGCGAACTACACTGCACCCTTCTTAATTACAGTATTTTACAAATCTTGTACATTCTGTATATCGTGTATGCAACGCTTAAATTACAATGAGTTTCAATTGGATATAACAACAATCTTTGTTACTAGGCTACATTTTTTATTGAGTTTCTTTCCATACATAGCTTTTATAATTTATTCATCCTCTATTTTAACAGTTTTTTATAAGAGTACTTAACACTATCCAACATTACTATAATATCTATTATCTATTCTATATCCTCAACATGTATCTAATACTCTAACTGTCTACAATATCTATATCTACTATCGCTAGACTCCAATCATCTAATATCTATTCTACTCTAGATATCTCAATATCCTAATTCATCTCAATTCATCTTATATATTCAATATCGTAAATACTCTGAACTTCTACCATATCTGAATATTTTAATGAATTTGTTA
>MEJB01000009.1:1909933-1983733 GCA_001752375.1 Rhazya stricta
CATATTTAATTGTCGGACATCAAATTACAATCTTTTGTGTTAAAATATATCCTTCGATTAAAGCATTAACGTTATCTCAATTGATATCTAAACTATGCTATCTTTCTAAAAATAAATAATGAGTAAAAGCACAAAAAAGAAAAAATAGATTTTGTTTTTCTTTTGGGGTCTGCACGGTAGGTGAGAGAGTCCGCCAGTTAAGAGTCTCCAACACGACTATGGCGCGACTCTCCCTCACGAGACGAGGTGCTCCTTCCGACAAAAATCTAATTTTTTTGGGACTTAAACTAATCATTTTTTGGAAAAGAAAAATTTAGATAGATTGGTATGAATAGTATCATTTAATAAGGGAAATTTAGCAGAAACATTGTAAATCAAGCTTCAAAATTTCAAATTAGAGTGTAGGAGTTGAGAGAAACAAAGTATAGAGAGAGAAAGACTTTATTAGTTAGTAAGGAATTTTGATTTATATACTAGGGTATAATAGGAATTTRATATCGTTACATATAATATATTATCGTTACGCTCAACAACTCCCTTAAATTCACATATAAAAAGATTATAAACTTTAATAARATCCAGACAATTAATGAATAAAGAAAAACATAAAACATTAAGCCCTCTATAAATATTCCTCTTCCTTATTTCTTTCTTTTGCTAAATCTCTAATTATTATTTCAATGCAAAAAAAAATAAAAAATTGTGTGGGCTAGTAAGATAGACATTTTATAAAATATTTTGCAAATACTAACAAATAAAAATAAAAAGAAGTGACTACATGTATGCAATCCCTGCGACCTTGAAATTAGATATAAAAGTGCATATAAGCAAATCCAAAATTTATTGTCATTTAGGTTTGAAATTAAGATATTATAATGAGATAAGATTTTGATTTTTGTATTCATACTAGTATTTTAAACTAAACAAAATGACTTGTTTTTTCAAAAGTTCATATATATTTTTAAATAACTTCTTCGTGGTCTTGCAAAACTATGATGTTTGATTTAGTATAATTAAATAGTCAAATTTATTTACTTAACAGAAATAAACTTATATTTAATTAATTTTATTGTAGTGATATGACAACTAGTAGCTTAATACTAATTATTCAAATATATTATATCCACGAAAGAGACTAATTCAAACATTTTGATATAAATATATACATTATTTTCATATACGCTTATTTGCCATCCAAACAAGATAAATGAATCTTCAAGGATTTTAATTTCTTGAATTTTGATTTCAAAAAATTACAATATGGATATAATTTTACTCTCCCGTCAATCAAATGAGGTCTAATGATATTCATGTTCGATCCAAATGCATTATAAATTTGGTTTCTAATAAAAAAAATTGAATTAAATCAAAGAGAAATAAAGTAAGATGTAGTTTTGATTTGACCAAATTCATGGTATTATAGTCCTTTTACCTCACAAACCAAGCTATCTAACTACCTWTCTAATTTAAGGCTTCGAATCATTCAGTAAATCTTTTAATACACTATCTCCTATATGAATAATAATAAGGTATGTGGTCATATATCACAAGAAGAGTTAAGTAAATTAAAGGATGAGAGGGTAAGGGGTGGTGTTAACGAAGTTATATATATACATTCAATTAATATGACTGAAAGTAAGAAAAATAATGTATAAGAGGATTTTTAATCCTTATCCGATGGATCAAAAAATTTAAGTAGTAACACTTATTGAGGAATGAAGGAAGTAATAAAAATTAACTTGACAGCTTTAAGGCAATTGGTAAGCATACTACTAAATTACAACAAGGTTCCAGGRTTCTGTAGTTCTACAAAAGTGTGAGGATACCATGTGGTCTGAACAAGAAAAAATGAAGTATTAATAAAAATTCAAATATTAATTCATCCATATTTATATTCTATATRTATACTTTTATATTTTATTAATATATCACAATCTATATTTTGGATAACTTTACTACCTAAATATTGTTAATAATAGCATTACTTAGAATATGAAAGATCACACGAGATAAAAGTAATGAAGTTTAAAAATAAAAGAGGGGACTATAAACCATGGGATTTATTGATGTAAACATCATTTTGTATAATTGGGTTCAAATTAAATTCTAAGATTTCAAATAGAGTTACTTAGAATATGAAAGGTCAATGATAAGAGAATTTTGAATAAAACTTTCTTATACGTTCGTACACGTAATCTCATTATAACTAAATGAATTATATGTACATGTTGAACCTGATTTTAACCGTCAAAACGGCTAAAATATTTACGCAATTGATGGCCTTGCAGACACTTCAATTCGCAGGTATTCAGCCAATCACAGAGATAATAGAAAAGAAAAGGAATATATGCTTCATGAGCAGATGACCTGCTGGTTGGACGAGGCAAAAAGAAGGACTACATATGCTAACGCTAGGTTTCAGCCGACCAGAATGGCTAAAGATACCGATAATAATGCCACATTATGCTTCCAGCTTTGGGAGGTTAGTCGATCATGCAAGTAGTCTAAAAGAGAGAGAAGAAGATAGAGCTTCAGTAATGGAGGACCCAAATGATCAGCAAAGTACTAGCCGATGAGTTTTAACCGAATTCCATGCCTATTTTTTGGAAGAGATTAGTTTAAGAGAGCCGACCAATCAAGGTAATGGAAGTTATATTGGAACCAAAGTTCAGCCGACCGCATAATCATCAATTATCGCTCATCAGATAAACTAGGTTGCTATAAGTTGAGGTTGGTTACAAGTTTAAAAGTAAACCCATTATCTCTTTTGTACAACTCATGATCTCTTCTTCAAAATCGCATGATCGCACTTGCACAACCTCATGATCTTTGAGAAGCATCATCTTTCTTATAGGAGTTAGTCATGGAACATCCTAAAGGACTTAGATATGTATAGATAGAGTAAAATAAGAGAAGGGTCTTCAAACCAACATCGAAACTATCAATCAACATACTCTTTTATCTCTTGTTTAAAAGCTTGCTTATAACTTTTTTTTAATAGCTTTTTTACGTATTTATTACACATTTTACAGCATTATTTCAGTTATCTTTACTACTTTATTACAACTTTATTTACACCTTTTATACAATAATGTCTTACTTTTCTTTAAGATTGAGGGTATTATCCTTATAGTTTGATTGATGCTTGGGCTATCGATCAAAACACATTYCTGCTATTTTCCTCGACAAACACTTGTTTCACATTCTTCATTCTAGCTGGGGGCTTTTTGGAGTACTTCATGACTCATCTTTAATAAAAAAGCTTAGAGATTATGAGACAGCTAACTTTGTGTGAAACTATAACTTCTTGTTAACTCATCGAAGTCAAACGATGACATCTTTAACTTACCAGCCAGTCAAGAGCATCCTTAACCGATCCAACAACTAGTCAGCTGACAACATGCCGAGCTTATCCCTCGAGACAATGCAATACAACAAAAATAAATAAAAGAAAAAAGATTTTATATGAATAACAATATACAATTAATAGATAGTAATCATATGTTTCTCGAGTGTGCATAAAATGTTTATATTAGATTTATGAGATAACTTGCAATCATCAAAAGATAACATAATTCTAAAAATAATTATCAAGTCTGAACCTATATGGATTGAACCTAGACTAACATAATAACACGATAAATTAAAATTCATTGCAAATATGATTACACTATATCATCCAATGACGYGATATATTTTTCATTTTCCTCTAAAATATTTTCTTCACGTTCAATTTCCTTACCATTTTGTCAACTTGACTAAGACCTGAGAAAAATATTATGAATTTAAGCATTCATGAAACTAAATATAATATGATCCTAACAAAATAAGTATAATAAATTAAAATTAAAACTACAATTAGTTTAAATGACATAGTATCTGAACTTTTATATATAATTTTTTGACATCATATTATATTATTATAAAAATTATTTATTTTGAATGCGTATTATTTTATATATATATTTAAAATATTTATTTGACATAATTCACGATATACGTTATCTTCTACTTAAAAGAAAAAGAAAAGAAAAAGAAAGAAAAAGGGGTGCAAGCATAAAGGGACGAAAAATGGAAAAAGGAATATAGTATAAGTTAAAACATTCATTTCACTAATTATTTTTCGCGTTTCTCTTCTTTWCTTGTTTYTTCCATTCCGAAACCCAGGCTTGCCAAACATCGGATCATCCTTTCCCAAAAACCCAACTCCGCGATCTATCTCGTATCTGTATGCCCAAAATCCCTTCATATTCTGGGACTTCGATTTGCTGAGATGGCGATGACAATCGAAGGTACTGRTTCTCATATCTGTATGGATATTTGTAGCACTGGATTCATCTCGCTCATTTCTGCGGTTACACTTTTGGGTGTAATATTCAATAATTATCAAATGACAGGAGTTTATTCTGTTATCCATGATTGTCTCCGAGCATACGATTAATTCAATCTTCAAATTTCCTTGCTAATTGCCTCTCATCTGTATCACGTGGTAAATTTGTTTATTTTACTGTCTGTTTAAAGTTTGATACCTCATTTTTACATGGAATTAATCTGCCCAGAAAAGGAAGATGGGTTGAAGCAATGTAGAAAATTGACAGGTTAGTAAGAATAGCCATAACATAGAGAAGCATTGTATAAAAAACACGACTTCCTTCCTCAACTTATATGTGGAGGCTAAGTTTACCTGCTTAGGTAACTCCTACTCAAAATAGTTTGATTAGGAATSTTTGGGCCAATGGTGCTACTAAATAGCTAGGTGATTCAGCTGTTGGGTCTAAGATGCCTTACCTTTATGACTAAGGCATGGCACAAAGGCAAATTGATAAATGTTGCATCAATCGGTAAATGTCAAACAAATGTGTCACTTTTTCCTTTTGAGCCAATCTCTGTTCTTACCTTTCATGATCTTTCTAGTTACTTGTCATATTCTTCTTTGTCGTGTTGATTCTAACTCGTTTCTTTCTGGTGCTCTGCCTTTGCTGTTGGCCCGTGCTCACTTATGGGATGCAGTGTAAGTGAGGGATATTAGCATTCTATTTTGTTTTTGCAATTATGTTGAATTTGGATTTTCATATAATCTTTCATTGACAGGCTTGCAGGGCTTGCTTTCATGTTTTCAGCAAGCATCCTGTTACAAATTCTGGTAGTTCTTCTCTGCACATCTTGTCTATAGGTGATAAGTCTTCATGCATTTCAAGTCTTATGGCTGTAGATGGCTGSAATTTGTCATGGCTGCCATGCATGAGTCTTTATTGGAAAGCATTCACATTCTCTGAAATTGAGGTCAAACACTTAGATTTCTTTATATCCATCTTGAGTACCACCAAATGAACCATCCAGAAACAAATAGTATCCAATTTTTACTGTCCAAACGGGGTATGTTGATAGGTCCTTTTGGCATGGGATGTAAGATATGCATAAACACTTCCTTCTGCTCTTGGCATTTCTGCCTCCTGTTCACAGTTACTAAATCAAACAGCTGCAGTTAAAATCCCCTGAACTTTTTGGCATGGGATGTAAGATATGCATAAACACTTCCTTCTGCTCTTGGCATTTCTGCCTCCTATTCACAGTTACTAAATCAAATAGCTGCAGTTAAAAATCCCCTAAACTTTATGGAGTCAACATTGGCTTCCTGTATGTCCTACAGCTTGGTGAAACTTATCTCGAATGATTTAGGCCATGTGCTCTGTGCAGCATTGTTACTAATTTCAAGTCCTGTTTGTTTTTCTTTTTATCAGCCCCTAAATTGATATCAACACTCACTTTTAACTTAAGAAATATCTAGTTAAATTGGGTTTACTAGAAGGCTGAGTTTGGTTAAGCTAAATCAGAGTGACAACTAGCATCTAGTTGAATCCTGAATGGCAACTATATATCTGTTATTGAGTAGATTTTTTCTATGAATCTTGGCCTTCAGCTTCTATCTTCTACATATGGAAAAGTTGWAGAAGAAAGGCATACATTGGGATGGAAATATGATAGAACAAGAACGATAAAGTAAGGACATACTAGGATGGTTGTGCCACTCGTTGCTCAGTTTGTCTATTTGTCTGACTATCTAGATCTATTCGTACAACAATACATATCAGAATGAGCATCAAGAACTATTATGTTGATATTTGATATGCAATTTCCTTTTGCCCTGTCTTTTCTAAATATTTACAGTATCCACCTTTGGCTGAGCCCTATCAAATATGGCTAATTGTGGTTCCTTGCACCATAAGTGACTCAACATAGTTTTGTATAAGGTTCCATAGTTTTGGTCCAAAAACCTATTTCCTGATGGATTTGCAAACCACGTTTTTACTATTTCTAATGTGCATTATTTTGTGCATATCATCCATTACTTTTTTTTTTTTTTTTGAACATTTATTTCTTTGTTTTGTTTCCATAATGTTCTCTCATATTGCTTCCAGGCTTGTGCAATATATAATAATTGGTGGCCAATGTTATCAGGTCTGTGAGGTTACTGCATCTTTTCTTGAACACTTTGTTTGAACAGCAGGCCATGTTTYGTTGTTGAATATTTTTTCTTCTGGCTTGCCAAAAATCTTGTTTCTGCAGCTCTCATGTATGTCCTGGTACCCATGCCATGTTTGTTCTTTGGTGGTGGTTCAACTCAATTCTTAATTAGTCGRGATGGTGGAGGGTGAGTGCTCTAAAGATYCTTTAACAATTTTAGTATTACTATTCTCGGTATTTGATCAAGTTTTTCCTTCTCTATGTACATTATCTTTTTGTCTCCAACAAATAAGTTGGTGGGCCTTTGTTCTTTCTTCTTCGGTGGTTCTTTTTGTTCATAGCCTTTGAACTTGGTCCCTTGGCCTTCAAGGATATCTAAGTTGCTCACCAATCTTTATTTGGAATCTCATTATTTAGGTTAAGGAGGTCCATATTTCATTGGTTTAACTTTTTCAACTCTCGGGGCACAATGCCCACGCCTGTTTCACAAAAGTTGTTTTCAGTAGGTATTTGAAAATTTTAGATAGAGCCTAGTTTGTATCTGAAATCTGTATATTAGAACTTGAAACAAGTCCCCTAAAAAATGTTTTAAAAGAACCTCTTCGAAATGTTTATTTCTTTTTTAATTTTTTTTGGGTATTGCTATCCTTAATTTGAGAACTCATTTTATTACGAGTTCTAGAAAACCACAGCTGAGTAATGAATTGCCACCGTAACTGCTGACAACATCTAACCTTACAACCACTTGGAAATGAGACAGTGTTGTACAGGCACTGAAAGCACAATCAAACAACATTTTCATAGAAGACTAGGGGTTTGTAGAGACAGTTGCAGCAAAGATGAGGAAGAAGATTGAGAAGGTCCAGAGGGGGGGAGGATAGAAGGAGAAGATATAGAGAAGGCAGTGAAGAGACGGAGAAGCAAGCGGCTTTGACAGCTGCAGTGATAGAAGCCACTGTGAAGATGCAGTATTAGCAGTGATGGTGAGGGCCAGCAGAGAAGTGAGAAGAGAGAGGGGGAAGCAGCAACAAGACGGGTTGGAGGGCTATTGGGGAAGGGGGAGAAAGAGAGAGGGAAAGGGAGAACACACACACACACACACACACACATCAGGTATGGAGAGAGTGAGAAGAGGAAAAGAGGGGAAGCAATGTGGCACAGTGGCAGTAGCTGAGCCACTGCTATTGGTGTTGGGGGGAACAGACTGGGAGTGAGAGAGAATAGGAAGAGAAGGGGAGGAAAGAGACAATAGTCTTTGCCTGAGCAGCAGCAGAGGCTGGAGACTGGAGTTTCCTTTTTCTTTTGGGGGCTGCAGGAGAAGAGACAATAAATGCAAAACGGGAAGGGTTGAGGGAAAGGAGAGATGGAAGAGAGAAGAGGGAGATTTTAAGAACAGAAATAGTGATAATAGTGATATTGGTGTTAAAATTCTAAATTAATATCCTTTTTCTGTCTCATCCAAGTGAATTCTAGTTTCAATGTAAAATATAGACCSAAAATATTAGAACCCATTTTCCAATCCAASCTGAGTTGTGGCTTGGGATTTTGTGTTGGCTAGGCCATGATTTTACAASGCTTTAATAACCTTCAATGATGTGGTCGATGTGTTGCTTGCGCTCCTTATCTCTTAATTTGATATGTTCCCCTATTTGTCATACTTGTATCCATGGTCGTCTTACATGTCTCCTTCCCTCTCCAAAGGACGTGGACTAGGAGATAGATTCTGGTTGCTTTTACGATTTTACTAGTTATTTCATTAGAAGTTCTTTTTCTGCCAAATTGTTGTTCTTTTCCCCTTTTCTAACTTTATTTCTATACCTTCTTTTTGCCATAGATGGGCAGATGCTGCCAAGTTCTTGACAGGGGCGTCAGCTGTGGGCAGCATAGCTATCCCAGTCATTCTTAGACATGCAGATTTGATCGGAACAGGCGCTATGTTCATTGAATTTACATCTTTCTTCATCTTTGTTTGCACTGTTTTGTGTTTTCATCGTGCCAGTCTTGATGATGAATGGTGATGAGTATGAACATAATGCTCTTCTCAGTTGCATGTGGACGGCTTGGATTCAAATGTYCAAAAAGACTAGGAGAAGATCAAACTGATATGGAAAAGAAATGTGGAGTTCTTGACATTGTACAGCTAAAACTTTTCTTTCACGTTAATTACCATTTGGTTTAGGTTCCCATCTATGACTTTGTAATCTTACTTTTATCACAGCTTAAATTGTTGTAACAAAAAATAAAGATGCCGCCATGCCTTGCCCCGAAAGTGGTAACCACTGGAAGAATATTGAAGAAGACCTTTACATTGACCTTGTAGAAAAGATGGAACTCTTGGACTTCTCTTTATTCTTAGCGAAGAGAGCTGAAGATGGGTATTGAGTTTCATTCAACCAGGCATGTCCCGTCCTGCTTGGGTCCAAAATGAATAGTTCAAAATTTAGCAGGATTAAAAGGTCTGATGTAGATGTGCTTGACAAAAGAAATAATAATTAGGACCAAAGTGTTTTGCATGATGACAAAGAKTGAAAAAAATGCCTTCAAAATGTGTCACGTAGCAATCTCCATTAGTTTCCAACAGTTCAACTGCACAGGAGATTAAAAAAGTTGACATTTTTATTAGTGTCACGCGCGTATTTTTTTACTTCTTTTTATATAAAAGGTTAATCAGTATTTATTTTTATATCTTAATTTTGAATTTTTTTAATTAATATATTTTCTTTATCGTACTAATAATAATATAAAATGTGAATATGATATTATTGAAAAAGTATTTATTATATTGATAATAATTAGATATATGTCATTATTATATTAAAAGTTGAAAGAATATTGTAATGTTATTATTAAAATAATAAGAAAAAAACAATGGAAACATGAATAAGGATGGAATKAGAAAATTGATTTGCCCTATACAGAAAGGACYAGCGTAGACCCCATTTGGTGTGCATTYAATGGGAAAGAGTTAAGGAGTCTTCAGTGAATGCTCCATGCACGTGCTAATAGTTCCTCAAAAAATGTCGAGTCAGTCAGTATCCACTAATTTACCAAATATATGGCCACCACGTACCAATTTCTCATTTGAGATTGCAAAAGGGTTATCAACAGGTTTGAGGAAATTGTCGGTTAATTTTCTTGATCTTGGAGAGAATACCCGACCAAAAAGCTAAGTGAATAGATTGAAGTGTGTCATATTATATAGTTTTGAATGAAATTCAATTTGATGTAATTAAAACTAAATAAAACTCAGTTTTTCCATATTCATCGAAGCTATGTCTTCTCATGAGAGAGGAACTTTTTGTTAGAATTTGGAAGATCTATAAATGGATTTTCTAAATTTTTATTATCAAAATATCATTTTGAGTGAAATTGATATCAAAATTCAAGCTTGATTCGGTAAAGTTCCGAGTTCAAACTTCTCATAATATCGACTGTGCAACGCAGGTAAGGAGGGTTGTATAAATATGTTATGTAAGGGGTTTGACGCCAATGATACTTTTCCAGTTTCTGAAGTTGCCATTTGCCAAGATGTTGGCTTCTTCTCAGTACCACATGTCAAAACCAACCAGGCTTACTCATTGCTATCATGTTACTTTCCTGGGATGCATTTTTGCAGATGTTTCAGTTGGTACTATCTGCAATGGAACTATATGCAGCTATAGGTCTATCATAGCAAGGTTTAACCCCTTTAGGGGAAGGGAGGCTTCGTACTCCGTAGTAGATAATTTGCTGTCTGAGCTACAAGGGGCCAGTATGTGGCTACACAGCAACTATCAGAAGAATTTAACCCCCGCTTCCATTTCCCTGACCCTATACAAAAGGTCCGCACATGCTTGCCTTTTTTTCTTTTGGCTTTACGAAATGTCCACTCAGTTTACCATTTCCTTCATCAACTTGAAAGAGTCAGCATCAGGTGCTAGTTGTTGTCTGTCATATGGTCCAATCAGGAAGAATGTGAAACCCCCCGTCTGTCTCCCTTTGTCCAAGCTTCGTCGCTCCTGCCATGCTCCGGCTTCTGAGGGCTGAAATTGTACCAGTGCAGAGTAGAGGGAGTTCTTGTTCTTGGCTCTAGAAGTACTAATTCCCCAAGATGAATATCAGCATTATTTGTCATTAGGATYATGGTTTAATATTCGAGCATTTTATGATCATAATTTGAGAAGAAATGACTTGATACATTAAGGCGTTCTTAAGATGTGTATTTTAAAAAACATAAATGTACATCAAGCAGGACGAAGTAATCACGGCTTAAGCAAGCTTATTATTGGATCAGTACCCTTATTATGGTGCAAAAATGTGTCTTCTATGAAAAATAATTCACCAAGTTCCCTTCCCAATTTAGCAACTTTTGACAAAATGAGTGAAAAGATTTTATTACAATACCAAGAAGAAAAGGAAACTCTCTTCCATCTTTGTCACTAAACGAATACATCAAGTTATTATCTTCATGGAGGATATGAGATGGATTCTAGGTTTTCACTCTCCTACTCCATCCATGTGATCTGACACTGGCTACTACAAAAAGGGCTCTCTAATTTTTTGTTATGATAATGATGGCCTCAATCAGTACCAGTTGTTGAGTTCTGTTTACCAATCCCATGAAGGTTCGGTATCATCCGCCAAATTCGGCCAGATTCCATTTTCCTCAGCAGGGGAATGACTAGCATAGTCTACAACATCTCCAGAGGATGAGCTACCGTGATAACTCGTTCTCCCTGGTGCAGCAGGATGGTTTTGATCGGATATTGTCGATGTCTCGTTCTCCTGGGGAGCTTGTTGAGCAGGTGGGCGCCTGTCAAATGCCCTCAGACACTTTGATTTGGTGTATACTCGGCATAAGCTCAGTTCTTGACGCAACTACACATTACATGAAATAAGCAAAGATGAACAGACAAGGGCAAAACACAGAAAATTTTCAAGAAATCATTGCAGAACTTCATGGTGCAACAAGAAGCAATTCAATAGAAGTGAAACAAATTAAAAACAGAAAATTTTCAGATTTAGAGAGAACCCGAAGATAGTTCTATTTTATGGTCCGAATAAAGAAACTTTTGTTGTCAAGCTAACCGAAGCCATTACTAGGTTTCAGAATCAGATATATACGTTAAAACCTTTTGGTTTTCTTTGAAGTGTTTGCATGGCGAGCACATGTTCTGGTAGTTTTGCTAAAACATATAGGAAATCTCAGCAGCAAACTTTTTATTCTTTATTTCGGGCAAGCAAGTCATACCTTTGGGGGTATACTAGATGGAAACGAGGAGGGTTTTCCTTCAATAGATTTATACTCGTTCATTTTCCACTGGGTCTTCCTGCCGTTTGGAGCTCTTCCAACGTAGAAAACCATGGTTCTTTTGCCTCCAATGATYCGGTTGTTTGAAGAGTAAACATAGCCAGGAGAACCAGTGGCTTTCCAGTAACCTTCAGTCGTGAGCCGATTTGGTCGTCCTCCACGGGCTTCCTTCTCTTGCATTGGAGTGAAGAAAAACCACTGTTCAGGGTCTTTGTGACAACATTCTCCTGCAAATTCTGCAAAGTTTCACAMGATTAGCATTCCTGAYTCCCCATGCATTCATGCTCAGGATCCATAGACCCTTTTGATCCATTATCCTACACAACAGCTAACTGATACATATATGCAATCAGAAAAGTGTTTTAGCCACAGGAGAAAGAGTGATTTGAATTTCTTACGCGGAAGCTCCCACGGATTATACTCATAAATATCAACAACTGGAATGACTTGATCAACGTGTTGTACTCTTCTTCCTTCGAGTTTGTTATGCAGATAGAACGAGACCAACTCTTCTTCTGTAGGATAGAACCTAAAACCTGGTGGTTGATCTTCCATTTTCGAACACAAAAATAGGACTCAGAAGAATTAATATATCTTAATGCATTTCTTGCTTTCCAGATACTGCAAAAGGCGACTTCCAACTGGATATCTCACGTAAGTTTGCTTCTGTATTTATGGTAGAAGGGTTTCATAGAGGAGGAGGTGGAGGAAGAAGAAGAAGAAGAAGAGACGACTAAAATTAGAAAAATGCATTGAGGTCGCTTGGAAATTTCCATGCGCGTTGGGGGAAGAATTATTTGGCCACCGTTTTTTTTTCACTCCTACTTGAGGAATTAGTCAAATTTTAAAGTTTCTATTTTAAATTTGGTTCTTCATATCGATTCACATCTTTTTTATTATTGATGTCATATTGTTCTCATTATCTTAGATATTCATGCATGAAACTATGAGATAGTACCGACACAACATTCTTCCTAACACTTTCGGTGTTAATTTTGACCTTGAAAATTTCTTGTGTTTATAAGTGCTTTAGAGAATTCAAATTCTTGAGTTTCACAAGTGATTTAGAGAATTCAAACCTCCAAAATTCTCACAAAAGCAACCCCAATTCACATATCTCCTATTAAGAGCATTCTGTTATACTCCACTTCTCCTAAGTGCTTCTTTGAATCTTCATAACTTTGTTGTCCCATCGAACCAAGATCTTGGGATTTTCAATTAACATGGTTGGGTTACCATTATAGAGGTTCTTACGTAATAGACTTTAAGGCCATTCTCTTCAACAAATAATACATTTGATCTCTTGATAAGCCTTTTGTAAGTGGATCCGCGAGATTTTCTTGTAACATCACATAATCAATGGAGATTATTCCATTAAAAATCAATCGTCTAATAGTATTATGTCTCCGACATATATGTCGAGACATACTATTGTACATACTACTTTGTGCTTTTCTAATAGCCAATTGACTATCTCATTGTATGTATATTGCAGCACGAATTTAGGCCAACACGTAATACAAAAATACAAAGCCATTTTGCTTAGTATGAGGAAATACATCTTAAAAAAAATGCAGCATTCATTGATTCCATAATATTATCTTCATGCATATCCCAAATGTTTGATTTGTGAACAAAGAAATAATGATATGCACTACTCTTATGAGTATATCCAAATAATATGCAACGATAGTTATAGGCCAATTTTTATTTTATTGCTAAGTTSATTTTCAATTTTCGCTTATGCACCAAAAAATCAGAATGCTTTCATGCATCTAATGCAATTCTCGATGTCCATATTATTTTCTTGCACAACAAGAGCTTCTTCGATTAGAAACCTTGCCAAGTTTAACGTGGTGAGATAAAACAACATTTTATGTTGCCATCTCCTAAAATCAATCCCACAGAACTTTTTAAGTTTCCCAAAAAATATGAGTTGTGTGTAGGAACAATTACCGTATTACGAGGAGGAATGACATTACTCATGTTAGTATCCATTTATTTTATAAAAATAGAAGACGGCAATTAAGTAATTTGAAGTTCACAAATATACCATAAGATATTTGACACAGATTATGCAGGAAACTTTATATAATAGCTTATAATACTAGAAATATTATAAGCTCAGAAATAAAAAGTAACCTAGAAGTAGTAATAATAATAATTAAATTTGAATTCAAATACTGAAAATGAAATATACAGAAGGAGTAAGATGTTAACCAGAATAATTCAGAATATAGACTTTATTAATAACAGAAGAACCAACTAGTAAGCTTTAATATTGAAATTAATTATGCATATAACTTAAAAATTAGACAAGAGTATAATCCTATAATTAAGCACAAATATACTATTTAAAAGTCATGAATAAGCCTCCAAGCAACAAAATATAAATGCACCTAACAAAATTCATCTTAAGGACTGAAACTAATATAACATGCAACCAAAATATGCAAATATATTCGGTTATAAAATAAGTGCAGAAATTATAAATAAATCAATGACTTATAGTACACTTATTATAAATAATGAAGACCACAAAAGGACGGATCGAGGCAAGAGATTAACTCTCCGTCCTTACACAAATTTGCCCTGCAAGGTGCTCATGGTTAAATGGCAATCACCTCCCATGATACCACGATTTTTTCTCGCAATAGAATCACTTCAAATCACGAGAAATAATGAACAGGAAAGTATTTTGTACCCTCGTAAAATGAAAAGAACAAACTCTCAAAAGGAAGAATGAATAAGAGAATGTCGATCAAAGCTAAGAAGAAGAAGAGATGATAGAATGTTGAATGAATGAGTGAATTTTTCAATTCTGCAGGAGATCTYTTAATAATATTCCAAAAGTCATCTAACTAATAGATTCAACTGTTGCCATGATCATAAATTAAATAGACATGTTTCTCTTTTAAAAGAGACAAGCTCCTTGTTCAATAGATACATTCTTTATTCAAAGAGACAAGCCACTWATTCAGTAGACACATACACGTTCAAACCATTACGACTAAAAAAGTTGTTAGGTGTCAACCTTTGCAATAACTAATTTGTCATTTAATTAGAAAGTGAAACTTAGATGAAGTGAAACTTTACGCAATATCGACTAACTAAAAAAAAATTCAAATATAGTGAATAATTTGGATAAACAGGTTCAAGTTATAAGAAAAATATAACATCCCAATCTCCTTGTAATTAACAAGTAAAGTAGATAATTCATCAAATACTTATTAGTACTAATATGATATAACATATTTTACATGTTATTTTGTATCATACCTTCTTATATTAGTATATAATTTGTATTCATTGATATTTTGAATATGTGATTAGAGAATGAAGGAAAATGAAAAAATATATCCCGTCATTGAACCGATATAATATAATCATATTTGCTATYAATTTTAATTTCTTACGTTATTGTGTTATTCTTGGTGATTATTTATAAAATTAATTTTTGTTGATTTTCTGTTATCTTAGAACTGTAAAATGACATTTTTTGTGCACTCTACCTATTAATTGTATATTGTTCTCCACGTATAATATAAAATAATCATTATGATTAATCATTTTGTTTTCCTTTTATTTTTGTATTTATTTTTATTGTATATAATTTATTTAGTTATAATGAAATTATGTATACACACGTGGACATAATTTGGTGTGTTGCTAATGCTCAAAGTCAACGGAAGTCTAAAAGTCTATTTAAAAGAAATAATAGACTAATAATTATATTGGGTGTTGTTGTTTTTCATTTTTTTGGATTGCACATTCATAGTATAGATAAAACATTTGTATTTTAAGAAGGAATATTAATGTTACTTTTATTAAATATAAACAATATATTTTAAGTAAAATATTTACTTTCACTAGTGATTACTTATACTTTAAATTAAAATCAGATTATTATTGATAGTTTATTAATATGATAAAGGGAAGAAGTTAGTTAAAAAAGATTTTCATTTGATTGTTATATTTTATTATAATATAGATAAATAAGAGATAAKAATAAAGATAATTAGTATATGATTCCTATATCCTTGTAATTACTTTTAGTTATTCGGAAAAGATGAACCATTCCAACCATGACAACAACCCCAAAAAAGACCGAACAAATTTTATGGTCAAAGTCTTCTGCCACATATGCAATTTACTTCTATATTTGTTCTCCATAACATTGCATGTTTGTTGTTTGATGCATGGCCTGATAGAATCATATATGCCTGCAATCGTGGTGAAGGGTTAAACTAGAAAGWGATAGAAGTGTAGTCAAGCTCAAGTCTATGGATTTCAKGTCCTACGCGCTAACAAGATTCCCATTTCTACGTGTGAAAAGGGCTTTTCTTTCTCTCAGTAGCAGTAATAGCCACGTACTTGTCTTCCTTTCTTCTCCAATTTTGTCTTCTTGATTTTCATAGGAGTCCATATGTCAGAGCGATTTTTCGTGAACAAATGAAACTCTAGTACATCAAATCAAATGGAATGATCAGTCGTTCTTGATTCTCTTGCTTCTTATCTCTCCATTTCACAGAGACTGACTATTCTTTTCTTCCTAATTTCCTTTTGTCTTTTGTCTTCTTCTTCTTCAAGAAAAGAAAAAGAAAATTTCCCTTTGTCTTCTGTATTTCACGATGAATCTAGTAGAACCTAAACTCTTCCATTCTCCCTCTATTATCTTCGGAATTGGCAAAAGACAAAATTCAATAAGAATGGATGATAGCCCCATCTGCAACATGTGATTGCAGCTTTGCATGGGAAATATGGGAGCRGAAGCTTCCGCCCAGCCAAAGCCAGCAGTCCTTTGGAGTKACGGATATTAGCGAGGGGATAGTTCAGAGGCCCATGACGGCAAGGAGGCAAGTGTGGATGGTGGTTTTCCAGATAACCACCTACATGCATTGGCAGGGCCGGACGCAAAGGGGTCCTCACTAAGGCAGAGGGCCCCGGAATATTATGTGAAAAATAAAAATGATTTGAATAAATTTGTATTCAAATCGTGTCTCCTCTTGATGGCTTATTTTCTGTAAAAGAAGTAATCAAAGTGTCAAAGTTGGACCTTAATTGATATTCATCCACGCATATATATAGCACATCAAGCGTTCCTAATTAAGGTAAAACTCTAAGTCTAGGAAACAATCTTAAACGATAACAACTACTTTATTAAAACATATCATAATATCTCAACAAACATATCACAATATCGCTTCCCAGTTCAAAGTTCAACTCTTGATAGGCTGATAGTTCATTCACATATGCAGGTAGGGGGTTTAAGGAATAAAAATCAGATCCAACAAATTAAATTAAAATTTTAGTTTTTATTTTGATTCAGCTTTAAAAATTTTCAAATAAAAAAATAAAAAATTAGTTTGGTTTTAAAATTTCTTCATACCGAACAAAATCAAATTGATTTTAATAAGTTATTTGATTATATACACTCCATTAAAATGTATTTTGAATATTAATATATATTTTTTCTTATATTTTGAATAAATGATATTTTAAATATTTGTGTTAGATGATTTTATATTGTTAATTATATGAACAAAGCTTTCAAATAGGATATTTATTTATTTTTATGGAAAGGCCTCAAGACGGAGAAGACCTCTAAAGAATTAGGCCTTTAAATATGTTAATTATATATACTTACTCCTCTTGATTTTGGACCATTTTCAATATTTGAGTTTCACTATGTAATAGCTAGGAGTATTAAAAAAACAATCAATCCAAATTCATTTAAAATGGAATTAAAGGTTTAAAAAATTTTAAATGGTTTAATTTTGGTTTAAAAATTTTCAAACAAAAACTTTTAGTTTGATTTAAAAAATACCTCAAACCGAACTAAATCGGATCATATACACTACTGCAAATAACAATCATGTACACTACTCCGATAAGGTTAAAGATTTTCAATTATATTCTCTAGTAACCTTATCTATTATATATCGATTATAACATAATATGTGAATATATATTTATTTTATACAATATATTTTATCTTCTAACGTACTTAATTTTCTAATAATATGTTATTATTTATAAAAATGAGTATTAGAAGATGTACTGAAAGTTTCGAAATCTTTCACTAATATATATTATCGTTAATATACAATAAAAAATATCAGATAATGTAATAGAAGATTTAGAATGGTGATTAAGGCAGCAGGTGGAACCTAGTAAGGAAATTGGATACCTAGCATCTAATTTTGTGGAAGGCTATCAGATATTTTAAAGCAGAATAGATTGGGCTGGATCTTCACCTAATTGGGCAATTCAGTTTACTTTAAGAGAGACCATGGGTGGTTTTTGGGAATATATTGGGCCTATCCGTAGAAGGCCCTAACTAGAGTACATCAACAGAGGTCCAATCATCCAAAACGTAATTATTCATTGGGCTGCATTGTAACATTAATTGCTAATTCATATAAGAAAGACCATGGGTGGTTATTGCTGTCATTCTCTAATCTTCCCTTCTTGTGTTCTTGCCGCCGCAACGAGCGCACTATATCTCACTATTTGTAGCCTTTCTTCCTCAGTTCTCACAGCCGCAGCTTAGGGTTCTTCAGCAAAACCCCRCGTTGAGGAAGTCAGTGCAGCAGAAGAACCTTCTTTTCATCCCCTCAAATTATGGTTTTTGATTCAAATTTTCGTGTTCTAATTTGCAATTTTTTATGCATCATGCGTGGCCCTTAAGATCGCCTTCCAGTTTCTCAAATGGAAGCGTTTTGAGTCATAGCTGCGCTACATTAACCTTCCGCACAAACCCGTGTATCTATATGATTTTCATATATTTTATGCAGGTTTGTGCATGAATTAGGATTTCTCTCTAGGGTTTTCCTTTTGAGGAATCTCTTGCATCCCACCTGTTATATTCTCGAGACATCTCTGTTTGGGATCCCTGTTCMTCCTGTTTGTTTTGAAGCCCTTAGATAATAATTTYTCTATTGGTGTTCTGAGTGGATYGGATGTTCAMATCCAAAATTTCCTGAATGTCTCAATCTATTGGGTGSGAAACATACACATTCTTATTTGTATTTTTTGTATTGGTACCAYARGATTTTTGCAAAATGTAGGCTAAATARGTGTCCTRGTGGTTATGGCAACGATTAGATGCTTGAGGGGGGAATTCGTCCYTTGAGTTAACTCTCGAGGCTTATTGTGATATGCTGACTTGCGTTGCTTGTGTAATGTGCCTCTGTAATCTTCATCTCCATAGTTTCTCCAGCAAATTTGGGTTTTTACAGTGATAATAATTTCCTTATTATGCATATGCATTTGTATAGTTAGCTTAAGGACTGTGGAATCCTAATTTGTTTTGGTGGCAAGAATGATGAGAACGATTAGAAGAGTGAAGGGAGTTTTCCCTTGTGAGCTCCTCAAAAATGCTTATTGATATCCTGACTTGTCACCCTTCATATTTTTTCCTCTAGCTCACTGAGGGATTAGGATTGCTCAAAGTTCTTGAGAAATGGATTAGAGATATTTTGGTAATGTTAAATGATGTTTGTCTSGGTTCAATTATGTAAGTTGTAAGCAGAGAATTCTAATGCATTAAGAACCTCCAGAGCTTAAAGAAACTAACCATTAACCATTAAAGTTTTTGTGAACATTAAGTTGTAGAAGGTTTTTTTACATTTGTATGACAAATAAAGTTCAATTCAATTGAACTAAGCTATTTCTATTCCTAATCTAACATGGGATTAGTTACCAGGGTGAATGGCAAGAAGTTGAAATCATCAAGAGCTGAGGATAGGGAGGTTATGCCAATGCCTTGGCGTAATAGGATAGAGAGTATTCAGAGTCTTTGCAGCTACGAAAGTTCTAATTCGATTTATCGGTTTGTAGTTCTGAGTGTAACTGATTCAATTTATACCTGAACTGCTAAACATAATAAAAATTTCAAGTTTGGAAGAAAAGGTAAAACTCGTGGTAAAACTTCTCCTCAATGGTTTCTCGATTCATATGATATCTCCAACCTCTCATCAAATTTTGAAAGGGGGGAGCGGGGGGGGGGAAGGTAAACGACTTTTGTTGGTTTCGACATTTGGAATTTTAAAAAGTTAATATAATTGGTGTACTTTTGTCCAAATTTTCCTGTAAATCTTAATACACATCCATTTTAAAACTGCTTTACTCAATTAATCATATTTATTTTAATAATATTTCTAGTTAAGATTTCCTTTTTTCCCCTCCTTTCTTCTCCGCCTCCCCTTGCATCCCCTCATCGATTCCACAGCTGCCATTTTCCACTCCGTCAATTTTAAACTATCAGCCCTCAATTCTTCCGAGTTGGGTAGCTTTGGAGCATTTACCACTTCATTTTTTTTTTCTTTTTAAAGGAGATATTCTCTATCGCCTCTGCAATTAGACGATTTATCAAAATTGATGAGATTGTGGCTTCCCTTTCTCGTCACAGTATTGCCGAGATATGTATTGAAGTGAAATTACTTTCAAACATTACAGAAGCATGTTTATATTAGAAGTGGTGATAATGGACTCCAGGAGAGTATTTTGTTCAAGATTTTGCCATTATATTACGCCGAATGTCTGGGACATCTAATCGAACAAAGCTCAATCCACGCCGGGCCAAAACTCATGATAATGGCCAGACTCAGTAATCCACTTTGCAGAGGGGAAGGATGAGAGGAGACAGGATCGCTGATCTGCAAGAGTAGATCGACAGTGATGGTGGTGGCGGCGTAGTGTCCAAAGAAGAAGAGAGAAAAGTAAAAAGYATGACAAGAAAGTAGAAGAAGAAGAAAGAAAAGAAAATAAAATGACAAAAAATTATAGAGGGTTTTAATCAACAAAACATTTAAGGGATATTTTGGATGAAAGTGTAACATTTGTCACATTTTAAAGATTCAAGTACAAAAGTATCATGGTTTGAAGTTTAAGGATGAAAAAAGAATCAAAGGAAGGTGGAACTCGGGAGATTCATATGACATACTGTAATTCCAATCTATTATAATAAAAAAATTAAAAAAAGAGAAAAAAAAAAGAATGCAAATCTTAATGAACTGAGGTATAGAAACCCATGCTTGCAGATGAAAAAGACGAAGACATATCTCCAGTCCCTCACGAAGAGNAAAGAAAAGAAAAGAAAAGAAAAGAAAATGACAAAAATGTGTAGAGGGTTTTAATCAACAAAACATTTAAGGGATATTTTGGATGAAAATGTAACATTTGTCACATTTTAAAGATTCAAGTAAAAAAGTATCATGGTTTGAAGTTTAAGGATGAAAAAAGAATCAAAGGAAGGTGGAACTCGGGAGATTCATATGACATACTGTATTTCCAATCTATTATAATAAAAAATTGAGAAAAGAGAAAAAAAAGAATGCAAATCTTAATGAACTGAGGTATAGAAACCCATGCTTGCAGATGAAAAAGACGAAGACATATCTCCAGTCCCTCACGAAGAGAGAATTTGTGATAATTCAATCGGAGAAAAAGATGGAATTTTGGGATCTATATTCTCCATCTCTTTTATTTTTGTGCTAGTGTGTAAACAAATAATAAATAGAAAGGCGTCAAAATCATTCCAGACCGAAAAATAGTAGTGCTGTGATCACTATATGTCAACTAAACTACCATCCGCGCTACCATTTTTTAGAGCCAAAATACTACTACTCGTAAAAGAAGGCCAAGTTGTCTGCCTCAATGGGAAATAGAATCCTCGGAGTCAAAAGGACTAGCAATAATACCAAAACGTCATACTCTCATTTGCGCACTCTTCTTTGCTTTTTCTTATTGTTGACATGTCCTCGCATCATTAAACTACCCGCTCTACCTGAGGTATTGCTTTATATYTCAAACCAGAAAGTTCAAAGCTAAATAATGCTTGGAACGACATTTTAGGTAGCGCGTCACAACATCAGTTTTCTGCTTTCTTTTTTTCCCCCTTAAGGGGAATATTTTTGTGCCTTCTAATGTTCAATATACCCAATCTCTAAGTTTCAATAAATGACACTCAAATAGTCTTCTAATGCTATGAGAATATGCCCTGGTAAATCTTAGGCTCAGATACATCTTAATCTCTCCAAACCTACTGTAGATTCATAAGGTGATGCAAATTACACGATGTGAAATAATAATAGAATCCGAATCATATGAAGCAAACCGGAAATGACCGAGGAAAAAGCGGCAGAAAAGAATCAAGTAGACATAGTTACTTCCTTGTATACCGTTCATTGATCCATTGACAACCAAAGTTAATATCCTGCTACACCAATGAAAGTTTATTCAAACAGCTGATCTCCTCAACCAATTATGAGATCGAGCAGCTTCGCACTTGTAAGAAACCAACAGCGACACAAACCGAATTTTGCACACAGCCACTAGTTGTTAAAGATATAAAAAGAATTCTTGTTGACAAAGTTTAAGTAGATTGTCATGGCTTGACCGGCCTTGCAACCTCAAAATTTTGACTACGATAGCTCATACACAGAGATGGAATTATCCTCGAAATTCCATGTCCAACAAAGAAATTTCAGAACATAATCCTCTTTCTCCATCACATGCGAACCATATAAACAAGCATTTACTTCATTTGGATGCAAAGAAGTCTAATTAAAATAGCCGATAAATATAAAAGCTAACAAATAAGCAGCATATTGAGAAATAGCATAATCTGAAACATAGATAATCAGGACAGGACTTACCAAAACCAAGTTAACCATCTGAGCATCAATTGAAATCCTTCAACAAAAACATACAATCGAACAGCATACTAGATCATCCAACAGAGAAATTCTATGAGACTGCATTCTGCATACCGGACCATCATTATCAATGGAAAGTTTGAGGAAATTGTTCTCCCAATTGTTCCAAAACAACAAAAAGTTGACAATATATCCAACAATTATATCTATGAGTATTGCCAGTGCCACTAAGGACACCCAAAAGGGGGAGCAGAATTGAATTACCCCATTAACTAGCACGCTAATTGTATCTTATGCCTCTGAAAAGCTACCAAAAATTTAAACTTCTCAGTTCGGTAGGGTCTAAGCCAAAATTTATATACTCTGTACCATCAAAATTTAATACGGTCATCAATCCAGAAAACCTGTCTGACGCCACACAGCGTTGCGAACTTGACGAAGATCTCTACCTTTGAGCGTTCTCCCAACGCCTTCGAGAACAGAAAAAGTAGTCTTCGGAGACCTAGCCGCCGATCCTCGAGCCACGATCTCGTGAGGCGGCAGCATCTCATCATCAGCATCGTCACCATCAACGTCCACGTCAGAGAGTAACGAGTTCTTCGGCTTTCTAGGCATCATTGGCACGTTCACCGGCGCCGACTGCTGGAATTTCCTGACCGGCATGGACTGTGAGTAGCTGTTGTGGTTCTGCGGCTTCGGAATAGAAGGAATCGGCCGTGAAAATGACGCCGTAGGAGAGCCTGAGGCTGAACCTGGAGATGTTTGAAACGACGAGGCGGAGGGGGACAGCGAGGGCTTTCTGTAAAGCAGAGGATGGTTAGGGTTCCGGTGGTCRTCCGGCAATGCAGCGAGTATGCCAAACTTCTCCGACTGTCGAAATGGCTGGCGGAGGGAATTCTGACATAGCGGGGGAGAAGAACCGCGGCTAGGCTGGGTAAAGTCTCCCGTCCAGAAGACGTCGTCTTCGTTAAGCTCATCGCCAGCAGCGGAGCTGTCACCCGTGGCAGTGAGAGCGCTAACTGGTTTGGTAGGAGAGAAGACGCCCAGAAACCGATCGGAGGAAGGCGATCGGCGATGACGGAAGTTTGCGACACCGTTTTGGTCCATGGTAATGGGAAAGCGATACCYGAAGCTAYAACTAAAAACACTGAACTATCTGTGACTCTGTTGCTGAGTAATGCAAATGCGAATTTATAATAAGGCGAGATGAGYATTTTATATAGTTTTRTTAAGCTAAGTGCMCCTCGGAACAATCAAGGCCCTGAGAATGTTGGGGCCCCAGTGATCGGATGATCCAAGTAGCAAAACGAGCGGCAGGGATCACATCACGAGTAACCGGCTGTAAAAGGATAATTGATTGGTGGAAGAGATAACGTGGCGAGGGGTCGCGGATAGTAATGATGAGAGTGGTGGTGTCTTATCTCAGGGCATAAAAGATAGGAAAGTTCAACTGTCAAGTAATATTTTATTTAATATATTTTTATTATATCAATGTAATATGTATTTATTTCGATTATTCTAATATAATTTTATTTACATTTTAAAAATTTTAAAAAATATATACATTAAATTTTAATGGATATATTAAAAAAATTAAATGATTCAAAATTAAATTTAATACAGACCCTATTTGTCCTTTTCATAATCTTTCTATTTATCTCTTCCTTGTTTTTATCGGTGGGTCCATCCGTATAAAGAAACATTAAAGCATCAGAAGTTCCTTTCCTTCGTCGTGATTTTTAACTATGGAGCTACTCCAATTTTAAAAACCTCTAAATCTTTTATTACACGCTTTTTATTACATTCACTTAATCTCTAATTTCAATAATTATTTATTTGATTGGCCTAGAAATTATACATTGCTTAATATATTCATTCTTACCATAACAATAGAGCACGACGTATACACTAAAGATTTTTATAGCACGCTCTTTCTTTAGTCTCATTAGTTATTTACTTAATTGATTGAGAAATATATGATTTTTACTATATCAATAGAGCACAAAGTGCAGACTAACGATCATCTAAGAGATTATATGCTAAACATTTTTAGTTCTACTAATTGAAGCACGTCTGCCAACATCTRGTCTCCTTCGTTTTTTATTGGTGTAGTAAAAATTATATAGTAGATYATGTATTAAAAGGTTCAGAAAATCTGARGTATATGTATACTTCATTCTTATTGTACTTTTATAATTTAGTAAATAATATATTAAAAAAATCCATAWTCACTTCATGGATCTCTCTTATTTGTGTTTGGAGAAGTATTTTTATTAATTGAATCAAAAACATTTAAGGAAATGTTAAATGAATATTTCGACCCGATCACTTAAAAGTACAATTTAAATAATTAGRTTTAGTTTCCTATTTTATTTATTTATTACTTAAAATGCAGTCYAACGTTTTRGGTTCCAAAATTTTCATGYTTGTCATAATAGTTTAAAGTACAATTCTTTAAAAGAGTMCATTATCATACGTTTTCTTCACTTCTTTTACGATTTCTAAAATTAAAAGACAAAAATGTATATATGAAAACATCTTAAGGGAGAGCGGATTATCTTATATTTGGGATGCTGTGAGTGCTCTCCAGGGGAAAGAGGTAATTCATCGCATGCTTTTCTATTCAAAACTCATGTTTAAGGAATCTATGAAGTTTTTTGTTCATCTTCTTTGGACTGTTTGGAATGTTCCGTAATAAATGGGTGCTTTGTTTTGGGGGGGGGGGGGGGGGGTGAGGTTGATTCCTCCTGGATAGGGTTTGTCTTCTGCAATGAGCTTTCTTGCAGAGTTTGGATTGGTGATATCTTTAATTCCTATTGAACCCTCGTAGATCTTCAATTCAGTCACAATTGGATGGAGCATGGGAAGAATCTTCTGCCGGTGTTGGTATCAAAATACAGGATTCCATGGCGGTGGAAATCCCCATTAAAGATGGTGTTGGAGCATAGCACTTAGAGGTTCTTGTAGTGATCAATAGTCTCAATGTAATTGAAGAATTTGATTTGGATGCTTCTATTCTAGAATTTGATTGCAAAAAAATTGTTGAAAACATTAACACTGCTGTGGCTAATTCATCTCCTTTGTGTCTAAAGAAATTTTTTCCCCCGAAATCAAGTTTGAATTTGTGTAGTTGTCTAAATTCCTTATCATGGTCGATTTTCATTATTTTTTTCAAACAGAAAAAAAATCATTTAAAATTTTAATACCGTTAATATAATTTTGCATCAATTTGATTCACTTAGTACTAAAAATAGTTTTAGAAAGGTTACTATTAAACTTCATTGACAAAATGATAGGAAGATAGATTATCTAAGACAGGATTTAAAACTTTATTCCCATTAATACACATCATTTGCTAGAATCGGAATTATGATTTCAYTTAGAGTTAAATTACTCATTCTTTGTCAAAGCACTTGGTTCGATTTGAAAATTTTTTTAAATCAAATTAATTTTAACTTAATTTATAAAATTTCAGACCAAAATCAAATCAAATTAACATAAAAACCAACTTTTTAATTTGATTTGTTTTAATTTAGTCGGTTTGATTTTTTTTGATTCACCCTAATATAACACAAGTATTTATGTTCACTAAACAAAAATGCTAAATTTACCATCACTATTTATGGATATTATTGAGGTTTTCAATATGGAAAATCTTACGGATATAGACTTGATTTTACAAGTCCTCTCGTTAAAAAAATTATATTAGATGCATTATATGTCAATATATTTTTTAAAACAAGATAAGTTAATAATGCATGTAAATCATCAAAATGAGTTTATCTAAATATTTTTCTTCCAATATTAATTCAATGTATGTCGATCGGTGCATGCAAGGTTGAAATCATTGTACATATATGACTTTAGTCTATAATTTACAATTTATAATTTATAATTAATTATTGATTTTTTTAAAATATCATAAGATAGGAGAATCATTTTTCGAAACAACATTCAAAATATCTCATACACTGTTTTTAAAATTTTATGAAAATTGTAACAATCATGAGAATGAAGCACCAAAAGAAGTTTTTGTCCATAGAGAAATTTGTAAAGATTTCGAAGTTCGTGACATCTTGACATATGAAATAGCTTGAACTTTATCGTGCGTACTATTAATAATTTTTCAATATTATTTGATATATATTTTCTCTCTCGTTCCACTAATATATATTTTCTACTAATTCAAGTAVAGACATCTCATATRAGATTTAATCAAATTAAAATTTTATATTTAGAAAATATTATATAGGAGGCGATTTTCTTTTGAACTAAATAATTATATTGTTACGATAATCATATGTCKAAATGAGTATTATTTTAACATATTAAAAATATTATTTGACATAAATGATATAAAATAACGTGTGCTATAATAATTATATATCAAATAAGTTATTATTTTAATAAATTAAAGATATTATCTGTCGTAAATGATATAAAACAACATGCAATGTACATTATTTCATACTATTACGCCAATAGTTGAGAGTATACTGCAAGGGCTTAACAGTCATTTACAAAGCTTTTATCCAGAAACAGAATAGAGTATTTTTCCTTTTTCTTTTTAAATATAAGTAGTATAGTATACTACTACAAAGACTTCTTCATCACAAAACACATGCCTTGAAGGGAATGTGCAACTCAACCCTCGGCGTAACTTAGCAATCTGGAATTGTTCTTGACGCCAAGTTTACCGGTACTCAAAAGTCTTTCATCGCGTGAACTTGCCGGAACATATATCCTGAACTGCGCAACGCCGTCGCAACATAGCTTTCCAGCATCATCAACCACGGTCGGTGTACCTCGGTTCTCCGCGGATCTTCTTCGCTAAATTCMATCCCCGACGTAGCCATGATACCAACGGTAGAMYTCAATCCGCTCGCAGCTCATCTTCACCCTGCACTGAAGTCAATGCTTTTGAACTGTCTTTTGCACACGCCGTTTWTATTTGCACATTKTTGCATGTATTGGTTCCATTGTGGTTGTGCAATTCGTTTTCCTGATTGTTACTTTTTGATGATTAAATTGATTTGGTCGAATTATGCTGCAGCAAAGAAGTGGATCGGGGTTYTCACAAAGCCCTAGATCGCCACCTTCGCAYGCGCCGTATCTATCAGTGTCTGTGACTGATCCTGCCAAAATGGGTAATGGCGTTCAAGCCTATATTTCCTACAAAGTCATCACTAAGGTTGGTATAGTAAATCCAACAAGTAACTATGAATCCTAGGGTTACTAGTTGAAAATGGATAGGCATTGGAGAAATAAGTATAGTATTGCAAGAAGATTGCATGTGATTGTTAAGATAGCTGATAAGATTGTTTTTGGTGATAATCCAGACACAGATGGACRACTGTTCAAGGAAGTCCCATTAAATAAAYYAYMTWCTTTCTATTGTTTGACAGAGTGCTTTAGATTGTTAKTTTTAAAAAATGTTTGGATATATTGATTCYGTTATCCTATCTATCAAATGTTAATTGTTTTGCCAGACAAATTTTCCTGAGTACCAAGGGCCGGAGAAAATTGTTATTCGACGTTACAGTGATTTTGTTTGGTTGCGTGACCGGCTTTTTGAAAAGTACAAGGGTATCTTTATTCCTCCTCTTCCAGAAAAGAGCACAGTAGGTAATAAATGCACCACTTTTCTTCTCGTTCCCCTTGCATCATCTGCTTAATTATGGACTACATTTGTGTGMCTCTGGTGTCATGAAATCAAAAGAGAACAGTGAAAGTGTTCAAAGATGTTGAAGTATCTGCCTCAGAGTTAAATGAACTTGGCTTGCTTGAATTTGTCTTTACTGCGAGAATAAAGATTCAGCTTGTTCTGTATTTGGTGTTGTACTGCTGAACTAATCTTTTCAAAACATTCTATTTCTATGAATTATTTGGAATTTATCACCTGTACTATTCACGAAAGCAATGACTTGAAATCGTAATACTAGTAGATGGATTCTAGGTTTCAGTGATGCTGTGGGACAGTTTTGTTACAGGAAATTACATAAAGAATTACAAATAAAAGACAACAGTTTGTTACGCATGTCTCTTGAAGCAGATATGTTTGGACGCAACAAGGATGTTTATATACTCTCTCTATSACAAATTTGAATGTCCACAGTTTTATTTTGGGCTCTCCCATAAATGTCTATTTTTGGATTCTCTAAATGTTTATTTCTTGAAATAAGCATACTTCAAACTAAGTTTATTACCYCCACTTGCCTCACTTAAAAAGAAAAAGATAATGGATGTGAAATTACTAGCACACGTGTAACATGGTAAGGTGAATATGGTAAAAGACTCTTCTAAGTCTTTGTGCCAAGTCAAATGTGGACATTCAATTTGGGATTGAGGAAGTATTTGCTTTCATACGTTTCATCAAAGATATTCATCTAGTTGTCATTCTCAGAATACAAGTAATTTTCATAAATCCATCATCTCAACGCGCCGCAGCATGTGTCTTGTTCTCTATCTGTTCTAATATACTTGTATCGATCAATTTTGCTCATTTAGTTTTGTATTTGTGTATCTCTATATTAGGTGCCTATATCCCTCTATGAGAGGAATATCTGAAACGTTACCTTTCTTGCAACCAATCTAATTTTTCTCTCTTGGGCAGAAAAATTTAGGTTTAGTGCTGAGTTCATTGAGATGAGGCGTCAAGCACTTGACGTATTTATTAATCGTATAGCTGCTCATCACGAGCTTCAGCAGAGTGAAGATCTGAGGATCTTTTTGCAGGCAGATGAACAGGTAGTTTTTCTTAATGCTTAATTGGATTATTTGGATTTGGATCTGGGAATAATTTTTATCATGTGTATTTTCTCTTACGTATTCTACTTTTCACATGTATCCACACATTTTCTTTCCCTTGTAAAATGTTAATTTTTGAAATTCTTTTGAAAGTTTTGGTGGTTTTAAAATTTTTACTTGCATGATTTTTCCACAATTAGGTTATAAGATTCTAAATTTGTTTGAAATGACTATTTTCAAAATTCTRCTGCTTTAAGGCACCGACTTTATCTAGAAAGGAGTGCTCATAGGTTCTTCTGACACTTATTGATTCTTCGCTTTGTTTTTTTCCTTCAATTAATTATTTTGACATAGTATTAGCTTTGCAGCCAGTGCACATTATACTAATGTTATAGTTTTTGGAAAAAAGGTTCCCCTTGCTTAGACAAGAAGGTGGAACTTCCCGCTCTCTAAGTAGTCTCGATGGATATTATGATATTTCAGAAAAGACTGAAACTTACTCACTTGAGATAAGCTTGACTATTTGGATGATGGTGAGATATCTATTTTGTTATATTATCCTCTTACCTCTTTTAGAGGACATTGCTGAACTTGATCTTGCTCATGTATATGTTTCTTTGTGTATGCACTTTGTTCATCTTTATTTTTGTCACCCTCTTGTCTTCCTTTTCTCCCTCCACTTCATTTKTTTGATGTCACTTYATTGATTTTTATACAGACCATGGAAAGAGCAAGGTCGCAGGAGACTGGTATTTTRAGGAAGAAGCCAGCTGATTTAATGCAGATTTTCAAGGTACTTCATTATTGATTCAAAATTTGAGTAAGAAAGTAACAGTCGCTCTCTCTTATGAATCTTCYACCTTGTTCTGAYTTCTGAAAAATAAGAGCAAAYTTTGAGGACTGCATTGCTGCAAAATTAGCAACATATTAAATGTATAAGTGACTCCTGACAGCTTCAGATTCTAASTGAGGTGATAATGTATCAAAGTAGGAGATCTTTTATTCAATCGTGAGCTGCTRGCACTCTGTTTCTCMTCCACGTCATCTTGCTTATACTATCCCTTCTTCCATTCCCGTTCCTGAAATATCCTTCTTCTGTTCCCTCTTCCTCTGATTCTTCTCAGACATTCTACATGTTATTCGAAGTATCAAGCGTGCATATTTTGGGCCTCTTTTCTAGCTCAACGTGTAAGGGGAACATGTTAAATATATAAATGACACTCCTCTCTAATAGCTTAGGCTTTAGAAGAGGTGTTTATTTAACAATTCTTGTGCCTGAGTTTTGAAATRGCATTTATTGTTGCATATGTTGTTCACTTGCTATGTAAAAGTCCAAACTAACCTATAAACTTACGAATTTTGGCAGGACGTGCAATCAAGAGTGAGTGATGTTGTTCTTGGGAAGGAGAAGCCTGTTGAAGAATCAAGTCATGAATATGATAAACTGAAGCGTTACATATTTGAGCTTGAAGATCATTTGGCTGAAGCTCAGAAGCATGCGTATCGTCTTGTAAAGAGGCACAGAGGTAARAGTGATGTCTGTTCCTTCTAATATCCAATCCCTAKTTAGGGATGAAGTGGGATGGGTACTTAGGCATTGGTTGTTTACTGGAGGTAAAAGGCAAACAAAAATGTGACAGAATATCCTGTTGTGAACAACTTTCCATTGTAATAACATGGATAATTTCTCTTAAGATTAGGTGGAAACTGGACKTTTGCATTCAAATTGTTTWCAAAGTTTCTCWTTCTTGTCCTWGTTATTCATACCTTTTCATTTTTATTTTTGGTTATAGGTAAATTCCTCATAATATATACTCACTGTTGGCTCTCTTTTTGGGGGATAAAATGTTACTGCTTTTTTGAAGTTCATAATAAACATTCATTGTTTGAAAGTAACACACGTCTTATTTTTTTATGTGCCATTCGTTATAGTTCCCCATCCAATACTTGGACTTAGTTTTCTAGATGAATTGTGAGTCTCTCAATATGTGGCCTCAGAATTAGGACAATCTCTCTCTGACTTTGGGAAGGCAGTCAAGCTACTTGGTGATTGTGAAGGTAATACTCTTGGAAAGGTTTTRTCTGAGTTAGGGGCGAAGTCCGAGATAATTTCTATTAAGCTGCAGAAGGAGGTAATTTGAGATCATCTGTTRGAGTTGAACCATTTTRATATTTTCAGGAACTTAGGTATGCATTTTCGTCAATTTCTTTATTTTACTGATATCCAGGCTCAGCARCTGTTAATGAATTTTGAAGAACCATTGAAAGATTATGTCCGTGCTMTGCAATCTATTAAGGTGAGTGCAAAAGTTGTTTRGTTGCTTGTGTATGCTCTTGAAAACTGAGCCTTGCCTTCAATAATGATATCACCCTGTTAGRGTTCATATATTTGCTTTAGGTTGTTAGCTTATGAATCAACAATCTTGCAACCTAATTGATTGTASGAAGTGAACTGCAGTGATTTTCTCTTTTAAATAACACTCACCTGCAGGAATCAAGTGTCCAGATTTCTAGTTTGGGTCGTCATAAAATGAAGCCACTCTTCTAAAATAAACATAGTTTTATCTAAACTTTCATAACTAGCATTATTAATTCAAGGGATTATAAGTTCCAATAACATATAGGTCCCACAATTAACGCCTTAATTAGTAAGCGTAAGTTGGTAGCATGTATATTTTCAAATGTTCTCTTAAATTTTTTGCCAAGTGAAATGTGGACATTCAATCCCATGGAGGGAGAAAAGGTGGATATTGACTGTGTGCAGAAAAGGAAAACGATGGGGATGGGGCTTAGTAATGATGTATATCTTTTGCTTCATTCATTTATTTATCCATTATATTTCAATTGTCCATTGAAGACCCTCAGATCTCGCTTCRGCTTGTGAAACAGGCCACCATAGCAGAGAGAGCAAATGCTTTCAGACAGCAATGTGAATTGGCTGAAACAATGAAATTCAAGGAAATTGATCTGTGAGTTGCTACAAACTGATGTTCCTTTACACTTGGCTTCTAAACMAATAAAAAAGAGCAKAGACCAAGAAAAAGAAAATATTTCCTTTGATGATTATCTTAGYACATTGGGATCTGCGTRTYATTTTAACTAGGCTGTTGCTTTGCTATTGAACAGCYCAAAGCTACTTTTATACTTGRAGGCAGATGGATGATGGTATAATATTTCAAGCCCATGTAGTTTGTCAAGTCAAACCATCACGAATAAATATGACTAGGACCTTTAGTATAGAGAAAGTTTAAAGGTCTTTTCCTGGCTCATTGCCTATTAAAATATTGCAGTGGATCCTATTATCATAACGGTAGTATTGTGACTGAATAACGTAAATATCTGAACCTGGAAAGCTTTGTCATGATCCTACTTTTTCTCTCTCCTGTGTAAACCGAACAAGCAACATTCTCATTTGGATTCAACAGAAAATGGTCCATCAATGCTTTTGCGAAGTGAAGTTCTAAATTTTGTAACTTGGGGTGCTTTGGTGCCAATCTCCAGGAACAAATTCAGGTTGACACGTTCAGAAAAATTGGCAGAAGCTGAACGTGAATACGAAGCGGTTAGTTAACTTGAACTAGCACTTGAATCTTGTAATCTGGAATCTTGTAATTAACCAAAAAATTTATTTGTGTCCAGCTCAAAGCTGAAGGTAAGGAAGCCACAAGAAGATTTCAAACAATTGTGCGGCTGATGAGTGAAGAAATTGTCCGATTCCAAGAACAGAAGACATTGGACATGGGCCTGGCTTTTCATGAATTTGCAAAGGGACAAGCACAACTAGCAAATAGCATTGCTGAAGCGTGGCGGAGCCTTCTTCCAAAGCTCGAAGCTTGTCACTAAGAACCATAGCAAAGTACAACACCTCAAGTTCACCAGGGAAACTTATATGAATGAGACAGGAAGATTTGGTCTGGAAATGTTTACAAATTTTGGGGGTGGTTGTGGTACTTAAATGTTGTATCCGTATGGGAGATTTCCATTTTGTAAGATGTACATACCGGGGAGTAGTGCAGAAAAATCAGAGTTTAAAGCTTCTGAAATATTTATGGAAAGTTCAAATCTATAACATCAAAATTGAAGTATAAAASATACMCAGGTGAACCCTTTTCTCTTTTCAGCTCAACCTAGTTATTTTCTCATTATCTGCCAACGTCAAGGGCTTATTTTTTTCAACRGTTATTGAYTGTRGCATAGCAAATGCCCTTGTAAGTCAGTTGTAAACTTTTAGGGAGTTTAAGAGAATSTCTAAACTTGTACGATASTTAGAATAAACAGATGAGGTTCCATCTCATTTATACAGGGAATGATATGTATGGCGTAAAGTATACYTGTATTTGTCTTTCATATAGTCATATTTTCATGGAGGCTCCATGTTATTATGTCRTCCTCGTGCCTTCTTCCTTGAATCGRATGTGATCCTRGKATTGCTATAGTGCATCCTCATGSTCCCAGCTYGTTTTACTATCTGGTAAGTCCCTCCATTTGATGACTCGATTTGCATGTATTTCTTCCACATCTTTGTTAAATGAAGTCACAACCGTCTTTGGTGCCCTCTTAGATTCTCGAATTGGGTCTTTCCATCTTCATTATATGGGAGGTATTTTTTTTTTTTCTTCTTTACAATAAGATAAAAGAGAAGAAGAGGTATTGAATAAGTGAAGTWTATACATATTTTGTCTTGCTTTTATAAATACAGCAAATGATATTACCCTGTTCTGATAAATACAGCAAAAAATACGTATTAAAGAATGTACTAGTGAGTTACTTCTCATCATTTAATTCATCTGAATAAAAATTGCAAGTATAATGAAGACTCAGCAGGTGTGAAGCGGCCCTTAATCGAGCCCAAATTCTATCTTATCCAACTGCAGTGCCTTATCACATTCACCCGTTGGCCTCTGCTCCTCTCTCCCGCGCAACTGAAGAGAGAAAGAAGTGGAAGCCATGGCTACTACTAGCAGTAGCACTATCTCAATTGGACACCGCTTTCATAAATTGCATGCTTCCAACGTAGTGAATTCCCGTTTCGGCCTGTTTGTTCCTTCGTCTCCTTCAATTATCACAYAGGACAACAATGTACTCCTYATCAACGCTAGTCATATATCAAGCAAACGGAACTATAGCGCAGTTTTGAAGGCAATAGCAGGAGACAATGCCATTCAACCTACCAGTGATGACGAAGATGGAGTATCACTGGGGACTTTGAAACTGCCGGGGGACACTGACCTAGCAAGATTTGAAACGTTGCTCTTTCAGGTAAATATCTTTTCAAGGACCCATTGAAGCTTTCGTGCTTCTGAATTGTGAATAATAACTGGAAGCCTATATGTTTGACATAATGATCGTAGTTGTCTTGAGACATATCCTAAGCCCTTTTCAGTTTTCAATCTAATGAGTGAGGACTRGTGATTTGTAAAATTACTGAAATTCCAGGATAAGATACTTTCTTTATTTAATTAGAGCRGATGCATCAGGAATATTTGAGTCTCAGTATGAGCAAATCTGATGTGTTTTTTCACTAGTTTTCTCCTTTTCTTCTGCAATGCAAAATGCAGAAACGTTCCGGACATATCTTAACCTGCTAGGAGGGAAATGATCGAATTATTTCTATTTATACAGGGTTTATAAAGGGCATAGTCCAGTATCTAGATGAGAAAATACATAGTGGTCGTGGTAAAAAACTTTAATAGAACATGTGCAGGGTGACTTTAGTTAACAAAGGAAGGAAGCTAATCCAAAGGACTTGGGTTGCCCATTTCATTGGACCTCCATTTTCAACCATCTATAGTGGCTAGTGCAAACAAAATAAGGGGAACTTGATCTATCTGGAACTATGTATTACTTGCTGTCATTAATAAGATATAGTCCAATAAGATCGAATAGGATAGCACTCAAGTTTGTCCCGTACTAGATTACTAGTCAAGCATTCTCTTCGTGGCATCTCTAGGCTTCTATTCTCGTATTATTAGTATTATCATTGTTTTTATAGTATCATCGTACAACTTGTACAACTTGATATTTAAACAATTTGTTGTGTTGTGACTTGACAGTGGGCGAACAGTCTCTGCCAAGGTGCAAATTTACCAATGCCGATGCCTCTTAAGGTTTGTGCTTATGGCATATCTTTATTTAATTTTTTCAGCAGGATAGGTTGGTGAAACTATATGAATGATCAATATCCTACCTCTGCTAAACCCATAATATCGAATTAGAGCTCCACTTGGTTAGACTTTCTTCTCATGTGGCCACTGGAACAGTTCTCGCTCAACAAAGCTAGCACCCAACTCTAGATTTGCTTATTTTGGAATATACTATTAGGCATTATGCTGCTCCTGTCTCAAATGGATTCTTACAAAGTTTCATGGTATACAAATAATTGCTCATGGTGCATTTCAGGATGTCAGGATGTTAATCCCTGTCATTCTAAGATCAAGGTTCTGAGTGTGATTATATTATCCTCTGACCACTACACCCTGGCAAAATGGAAAAGAACTACACCAAGGGCTTGCAACATTAATTGGGTGCATATTCAGTGACTCTTCTAATGACTTTATGATGGGTTTATCACAGGTTGACAAAATTCCTGGTGGAGCCAGAATTGGCTTCATCACAGTTGGAGATGGGGAAACAGAAGTACCTGTGTACATCGATTGCTTGGTATTTCCTCCCACTGATAGTTCAGGTCCAATATTCCGGGCCGTCAGAAATGGTCCACGCAAAGCAGAGGCGCCTCCTGGAGAGCCAAGAATCATGAGAAGCCTTTTAGGAGCTCTAAAAAAATCAGTGGAAATAGCTAGAGTTTAAACCAGTGTGATTCACTGCGAATTGTATAATCTTACTTTCGATGTCTATTAGGCTGCATTTATGTGTCTAATTGAGAGCTACACATCAGCAAATTGCTTGCAGAGAGATTCCTGTTCTATTCCTGAGTCCTGACTTTCAATTGTACTACTTRATATTCTCCTTTTGCTCCATTTAAAGATATCTATCCCAATTTTCGTGGTTGCAGTTTGTTGTATATCTTCGATAAGAAACAGTAATCTTGAATTTATGACTAAAAGGAAGATAAAACTGTGACTAAATCTTAATAGGACAACCTGGTGSTGTTTCAAAAGTTTACTTGATAATATATTACTGCAATTAGAATTCCAAGTAGCTACCTACAAGAGAATAGGGCCGAAGTGCACACTTAGAAGCAACCYCAAAGCACATAAAATACACAAGTAACGAGCTGTCTTTTCATAGTTGTTGGAAACAAAAAACATCAGACGCAAAACATAGAAGCCAAGGAACAAAGAAGCACATTGAAGAGGGACCATGGTAATAAGCACGAAGGACTGCATCTGGGATCAATCATAGCCCAAGTGCTATACAACGGCATATATGGATTACGACTTTTTGTCATGTTATGCATCTTCTGATTCATACAAGTTTTAAACCTTGTTTAGAGACATCGATAACATAGACTTGTAAATGAGCAAATGGCTTGCTCAATTTGTTGTTTGTGGATGCTGCCGGCTGCACGAAAGAAATCGAAATGAGACGACGCTTTCCAGATAAACCACGTCCTTCTATATCTCCTGATRTCCAACAAAGATGAAGTGAATCTCTAAGGTAAATATCCTCAATTTTCTTTTCTACTTTTCTTGTATTCCTAATTTAATTACGAGTATAATTATACCTTAATTTTTTAATTATATTTCTTATATAATTATGAGTTTTTTAAAAATATGCCTANAAATATGCCTATATTGCTTTTCTTTTACTTATATATATATATATCATAAAATTCAAAGTCTTTATTTGTCACCACCCTTAACATGCCTTATACCTAAAGGATGAAAACATCTTTTAAGTTAATTTTGTCATTTCAAAATCATCCCCTCCAATTTTGCTCAAATTTAACTAAAACATCTTTTAAWTGGCTTTGAGAGAATAAAATTAATCTTAAAAGACTTTTAGCCACTTAAATAAAAAGTACGCCTAATACAGAGTGAGTTGGTCCATTGAATTTTACCGCAAAGACTGACAGCGAGATAGAAATAAAAATAATAACCATCTCAATCAATCACAGGACGACGATATATGGTAATGTAAAATAAATTGAGATGAGTATATTTTTTCTGCCATAACTTTTCGTAATTGAATCGGTGAATCCACTTATGTAGCTTAAACGTATCATTTATTAAAGGACAAATGTCTTTTAAAGTTAATTTTATCACGTATTGACGTGCATAAAAAAATTAATAATATTTACAAAAATTTATAATTAAACGAGAATATAAATGAATTTAAAAATTAAAGTATAATTACATAGATTCATAATAAAAAAACGAGTTCATAGATATTTACATAAAACAGTCAATAATTGAGGTGGCATTAAAAGTTACTTTCCCCCTCGAAGAATCTGTGCTCAAATTCCTTAGTTTTTTTAACTATACTATGAGCTTCACTCAAATTCCTATAAAGACCAAGTAAATTTCTTCCCGAGTTGCCTTGAAGCAATGGAGAATCTAAATTTGGAAAGCAGCTATCTTCCTTATGAGGATGATGAAAATGGTTATGATGCTGTGGTTATTGGTCTGGATATGGAGGTTCTGTAGCTGCTTGTCGGATGTCAATGGCGAGGCTCAAAGTATGTTTGCTCGAAAAAGCAAAAAAAAATGGGAAGCTCAGGATTTCCCAACCAGCACTTTGAATTTGCTAGCAACTGTCAGGTTAGAGAACAGAAAATTGGGAGTTGGCTTGGGCCCAAAAGATGCATTATATCAGCTCATTGATGCCTTCTTTTCCTTCGTATTTCGCTTATTCATACTCTTCTGGTTCTTTAACTGGTTTTATATGAGTATATGAACATATCTGTATTATATTAGCCATGGCAAAGGCCGAAGTTTGCCTTCGTTTTTAACACTAAATGATTCTTGAACATAATAGCTACCTTAAACCTTTAGATGGCACAGAAAATGCTGGGAGTTTCTTAAAAAATTGTGATGAGATTACAGATACATATTGAAGATGATTCTGCAGCAGCTATGACCTGTGGGCTTGGCAGAGGATCACTGGCGAATGCAGGTGTGATGCTGCCAGCACCAATTCGAGCGAGAAGGAATTCGCGATGGCCAAGAGAATGGGAGAGGGATTGGGAACAATGTGAAGCTTCTTTTCTGCCATGCTGAGGATACAAAGTGTTCCTACCAAGTTTCAAAACGCCAAAATCATGGAACAAATAGTTGGCCAAGACCGCAATATGGATGGCCGAACTCCAGTGAAGCTGGCTATGAACTTTGATATAGAAGATCAGATGTCTAACATGACAAGCAAGTCCCAAAAGAGAGATTGCTGCCTAGCCTGTGGAAATTGTCTGGCTGGTTGTCCTCATAATGCCAAAAATTCCACTGATAAAACTTATCTGGCCTCAGCCATCCAGGTAAATTCATTTATCTTAAATCTCTCTTTCTTTTTCTTTTCTTTTTTTTTCTTCAAAATATACGAACTCTAAACTTTTGTTCCATCATAGCAGAATACTTTTGGTTCATTTTGTATTTTGAGTAATAATTTTTTTTTCTAGACAAGTCTCATTTTCACGTGCCTTCTTAATATTAGATTGAATTTAATTTATTATTTATCATCGCATTAAAATCCATCCATTATAATGTTTTTTTCTTATATTCTACTAACATTTCTTGGAATCAGTTTTCCATGAATAGGAATTGATTCATCTTTATAAGGTTTTGTCTTGATACATGTTGAAGGATATGAAAAGGAAGTTGGGAATTGGAAAAGCTTAATTGTCATGGAATGATTTTTGAAAGTTTAAAATCAATCATGATATCTAAGTTTGTAAATATTTGGGGGTTGAGTTTTAGATGCTTTGATCTATTACTCCTTAAGCACACATAAGTCACATTTACATTTTATCATGAATCAAACGTTATAAATTACAACTTGTGATGAGATCTATTCTTAGTCTAAAATTAGCAAAAAATTAACAAAATTGGAGGGATTTAACTTGCACACGATACTTACAACCTTATTTTGATAAGTTGCATATTATAAATCCGACCGATACATTTTTATTGCAGTTTAAAAAATCCATCCATGTGCAAGCAATTTTTTACAAAAACCGGCCCAAGACATGCCAAAGAAATCCTTTATTTACCCAATAATCGCAACTATTACCTCCTTTTTCTAGTCTTTGGCACATTGCTGCCGAAGACACCGTCTATAACTCTACCAATCGCTGTCAATCTACACAGAAAAGCGTGGAAGAGGGTCTCTAGGCATGGGCACTCGGGGTAGCAGCAGAAGCAAGAGCGAAACGGCCTGTTTGGGGCATGAGTATACACGGCATTGGTTCGACATGGCCTATCGGAAGAAGAATGAGAATGAGAGGGAAATCACCCAGGAAGATATTGCTGAGTGCATCGCAAGAAAGCTCAGAAGAAGTTGGCAAAAGTTGTCAAGAAATTGAAGTTGCGGGATATCGGATATGCTAATGATTCGAATCCGTTGGGGATAAATAAACAAGAAWGCCCAAGTATATTTATCGTGTTGATACTAGCTATGCATGGAATAAATACAATCAAACTCACTATGACCATGACAACCCACCACCGAAAACTGGGCAGGGCTATAAATTTTATATCACCTACCCTGATGCTGTTGGTAAATCAAAGAAACTTGCATAATAAGGTTTCATGCTGCAGCACCACCTTATGAGGACACCGCATTAACGCATTTCGTATTCTTAATAAAGAATGGGAATTTTCTCAGAAGAAAGAGTTCAAGTGCATTTTTGAACGTGGGTACTTCATTTGTACTTTTAACTTGAAAAGGTATCGGTATCATAGGTGATTCTTTGGGTTGATGCAATACCTGTACCTGCCATAGTTTGGTCAATTTCCTCATCTTTCTGCTTTGCTTGATCTGATAAACGATATGTTGGTTAATTTTTATACTCTTTCCGCTTTGTTTGATATATGAATTCTTTTGAGTTTCTCCAAAGGTCATATGATTTCTTTGACCCCATCAGACCTATCGTTCCCATAATTTGGCATTCAATGAAAATCTTATGTGTTGGTGAAAGATGAGGCGTCATTTTACATCACTAAATAGACTGAAAAAGTAGCTTTCTGTGATCGAATGTGCCCCGGTATCCGTACATTGCATTGCAGAAGCAAAATCACAAACATAATTTTATTTAGTGCAGGCAGGATGCATTATAAAAACAGAATGTGAAGTGCAGTATATAAAAAATCTAGACGATACTTGTGAAGTAGAAAATTTCGACAAGCAGAAGAAGAAGGAGAAAGCGATGGCTCGTTTTCCTTAATGAATTTGACTATGTAACATCAGATTTTGTTATCCTCTCAGGTATCTAGCTGCAAACATTAACAAATATTGTCAAGATTTTGGAGGTGAAAGATGATTTCAAACTTTCATTTTGTGTTTCCGTGTTTCCTTCTGAAGCTGGAGTTTTCGGTTCAGCAAAAATACTTTTCCACTCGCAACAGAGAGGCTTGGTACTTTCCAAGGCATTAGGATCAGGATTGAGCTGCAATTGCAATAATGTTGCCTATCTTGCCGGGAGCAATGCGCCTTTAAATGCTTATGGCCAAGATAGGAAGCAGCTATCTGATGCAACTTTTCAAGAACGTCCAGGGCATCCATTTCTTCATCATATAGTTCATCGTTAGGCTTCATTATTCAGGTTCATTCCAGCTTTTGCAATCTCTTTGAGTTATCTGCAATATCACAGCTTTAAAATGTCCTCTTTTCAAATTAATATACCAGATTCTTTGTTCTAACTTTTCTAGAGAACTAAGAGAAGCTTTAATCTAGGTAAATAAGATCATATTACTACTGAAAATTTCTTTTGTCGTGGTTTTCATTACTTTTGAGCAATGTATTTTTCCTTGTAAACCTCGTAGTCTTATCTTTTTTCTCAATTGTTCAGACATGTGTTTGTATGTTTTGGGAAATAACTTTTTTTCTTWASTTCTTAGAAGGTTCTATAATGAGAATAATCATTCATTGGGTACAGAAGTGTGTTTCGTCCAGCATGTACTGTAATTTTGTCCAGATGAGAATTTAGTAATATTCGTRGTTGTTTTAATGCAGAGTGCTGTTCTTCCTACTGCTTATCCAAGGCTGCTTTCAAAGGAATAACAACTTATGGATGGCCCAATGGCTACTGGTTCTTACATGGCATTATAGACGATGTGAAGCATATCTGTGYTCAAGATTGCCAAGCTACTGTCCTAAACGGAATGGGATATGATGACAATAATGGAACACTCACATTTGAAACAGAAACAAATAAGATCAGCTTCCGACCACCAAGTGACCCTCCATTGCCGAAAGAGATTGAAGCTTTTCAGAAGCTCACAAAGAAGCTAGGAGGAATTCTCTTTATGTCAAGATTTAGGAGCACARCTGTTCATCTATTAGGAGGGTGTTGTGCTTCATCAGATGCTACGTCTGGGGTTTGCAATCCCACTGGTCAAGTTTTTGACACAAAAACTCCAGACTCAGTATACCCTGGCCTCTATGTTTGTGATGCCRCCATAATTCCTTGCTCCATCGGTATAAACCCATCTCTCACAATTGCTACCGCTGCTGAGCATATAAGCAAGTACCTCGTGCAAGACATTCTTCACTACAAGAGCAAAGGTGTGCAGGATTTGTGCCTAGAATGTTGAACAAAGAACCAGGTCTGATTGCTTCTTGGAATAATAGCCAAAGGTCCGCAGTAGTCTTTCAAGAGACTATGAGAGGGCATTTAGATGGCATGCCATGCACTGCTTACCTCAAGCTGAGGTTGCATCTATAAATTGTAGGTGCTTTGATAAGGATACTACAGTAGTTGGAGAATCATATCCTGCTCTAAAGGGAAAAGTTGCTGGATCAATTGTATGCAGAGCTGTAGAAAGGGAAAAAATACATATTACTGATGGAGAGGTAGATTTGTGTCAAGTAGATACTAGAACTCCTTATACACAGCATATGCACTATAGTCTCCTTGCTGCAGCCTCTGGTTCAAGGTTTAGTATAGCGGTACAATTCTATATATCTACTTGTATTTGTTACAATCATATATAGTACCAATTTTCAAATTCACAAGTGAAATCAATCACACTAACATAGTCAAGCACGTCTACAATTAGCACGCATGAAAAGAATTTGAGATATTACTTCAGCAGATAACCATAAGTAAGTTTGTCTCTTAGCAAGTGAGGATGACACTGATAGCGAGTATAGATTCTCGTGCTACCGTGCGATGTGGTTTTCCAAGAAGTCATTAGTTAATATGATGGTCAATATCCTTATAGACCCGTGACATGAAATAAAGCTATTACGATCAACTAGACTTCAGCTTATACTTCGATAAAAATGCAAATATTCACCATGCTCGACTCTAAGTACTCTCTTGGTAAACTTGTCTCAGTGAATGATTTAGCTCACCTTGGTTTTTCCTTCACCTCTTTTTTTTTTTTTTTCCCCCCCCCTCCAGAAGATGGATTTATCATCAATTGTCGAAGATGGGAGTGCAATTTAMGCCGACGGAGCTTCAAAGGAGGGAAAGATTTTTATTTCCTATCCTCCTAATTAATGGATATTCAACTGAAAGTTTTTACTTGCCTAGTGAACCAAATGATCTGGTTAAAACATTGCTACAAGAAGGGCACGAGACCTGGCTACTGCACTCGAGATTGCACCCAACATGTTCTTCAAATTATACGACTCTAGAAGATATCGGCAGATTTGATATACCTGCTCGTAGTAATACATGATAATAGCATGTGATAACTGCAGCTGAATTGCTCCCATGATGTGCTCTATGTATAAGTTCCTAATTCACATTATCCTTTTTGCAGCAATCAACAAGATCCTTGAGTTCCACGGAGAATCTGCAAAGGTGCACGTCATTGCACATTGCGTTGGAGTCTAGCCATTCACATTGCTCTTATGGGAGGGCATGTTTCTTGCAAGAAAATAGCTTCTATTTCTTGCACCAACTCTTKGATGTTCTTTAAGCTGACTGCTTTTTTGATAGTCAAAATGTGGCTTCCCCTCATCCCGTAAGTATTTTGTTAGTACCTCTAAATAGTTAGAACCACAATTGTCACTCTATGAATTGGAAGTATAGTCGACCGATCTTTAAACATAAAGTTAAATGTAGAATAATCAGAAGGCAGAGAATTACCAGAAACTTTTCTTAGATGAATTCATTGAGTTAAGATCATTCTGATTCTTTCCTCAAGGTCAAAGATACAAACATAACGTGAAAATGTCCAAGATTAGTAATGTRGTTTATTCCAATGACCCGGTGCTTGGCTCGAAACTGAAGTTTAGGTAAACTTAAGGAGGTTATGATGGATTATTGTCCCAATACTTATAAAAATTTCCTTCTCTTCTTTCCACGTAAAWTCTTCAAACCACTAGATGTCAATGGCTATACTCGGCACAGACAAGACARTTCCTCTGTTTGGAACATTAAAGGCCAGTTTTCGACAGAAACTCCTGAAGTCAATAGCACGTGCCATGCCACGCCACGCCACGAAAGATGCACCTGTGACGAATGTGAAGTGTTCTCAGGCATATTTGGTAACACATTTTGGCACCAGAACATAAGCCATAAAATGCACTACTGGTTGTGTAAAGAAAACTTACCAAGTTTTTGCATGGCAGCATTTCCTCATCTCAGAAAGATCTGTAATGCTGGCTTTGTAGCGGACAGCAAGGGAAAGAATTCATATCTGATTCACCCCGAGAGAATGGCACTTCCGACGCTTTACATATCCGGTGGACATACTCTCCTCGTGACTCCACAGACTTCTTTTCTTGCAAACAAGTACATGAAATTGCATCAGCCTGAATTCGACATGAAAGGGTAGTTGTTGAAGGTTTCGGTCACTCTGATCTTTTGATTGGAGAAGAGTCTTCTAACAAGGCTTTTCCTCACATTCTACATCATATCATATTGGCTGAGAAGGAGAAGGCCTCTGCTGTCAATTCAAGTGAAAGAAACTGCAGAAAAGATGCATTATCATAGACTAAGGATCCATTCGAGGATGGAGGTGTGTGGATTAGTATTTCTGCTATCATCGATGCGTTAGTCCTTATCTTCTCGTTTTTTTGTCTGTCTTTTTCCTTTCTTAATCTTTAAGGCATTCTTGAAGTCCAATTGATGATTGGCTTTTAGCACATAGGGATAGAAAACAATGGAGGATAAAAGGAATGCCACCATGAGAATGTAAAGTTCTTCTGCAAACTGGTGACAGTAAGAAGAAAATGTGACCAGGAATTACATCCAAGCATTTTACCATCTTTCTGATGTCTTTTATACTACTGCTCGGTTGCACTCTCCAAGGGGAAGGGTGGACTAGTTTAACAAGCCAGCAGTGTATGTTTATGTACCAAAATTTGTACTCCATGCATTATATGTTGTACTCTTTAGAGGTATACAAGAAACTTTTTGTCTTTTTTATTGAATTGATTGACGATTTGATATCTCGAAACATTCGATTCCAATTAATTCAGAGGAAAGGATAAAATTCTCTCAACAATTAGTTTACAAGATTTTGATATTGTTATTAAAAATTAATTTTAATATGAATACTTTAATTAGTGATCGAGATTTCATTTTTATTATGGTATTGGTGGAAATTCAAAGATTGAAATTACACCTACCAACCAAAAAAGACAAGATCGTCCATGAGTCGAGCTTCCATCGGTATCCGAATTAGATCTAAATTCAAGAATTAACATTAAATCTTCAAATTTTAGTTCATCGTATTTATTTTTTCATTATGTCYTTATGTTAAAAGAAATTTAAATAGTCATATCATTTTCTCAGATAAAAATAAAATAGTTAGATCTTCTCCTAATCGAATAATGAAAAATATTTTTGAGAATATGTTAGTGCAACTTAAGAGAAATTCAAATTAATTTAACAGGTATAGGATATCCGGTATTAATAGAGGAAAAAGAAAATCTGAAATGAGATCCAGTATTCTAGAATTCGGCCGGCTTATCGCAAACCCCCATATCCGTTAACCGTTAACGTCAAGCAGATCATCAATTACTACATTATAGTCCCGGCTTGGCAGATGCCAGTGCCCAAACCGAAGTGCTTACGGACAAAACCCATACCCTTTTTCTTTCCCTCTCCATTTTCACCTAATCTCTACGTGAACTTCTGCAATTTCTGGTATGAGAACTGGATAGTCACAGAGAACAGGATAGAGGAAGAAAATGGCTTCTTTCTCTCTATACTCTCACTTACCATCAATTCATACTTCCAAGTTTGATTCCTCCAAGACCCTTCTTTTCTTTAGCCCCTCCTCCGTGGAAAAAAATGGCCTGTGTTTCTTCAAGAAACCTCTCAGAACAGATATATTTGTATGTTCTTCCTCACCAAATAAGGTGCCCAATTCTGTGCCTTCTGTGCCCTCTGGGGACAATAACTCGAGGTTGGTTTTCCAAATTCTGTGTTGTATCTTTTTGTCATGGTCTCTTTGCTTAGTTTGTTGATTCTATGTGTTTTTTCTTCATTATTTAAGTGTAAAATGACAAGGAAAATTAGGACCAGTCAGCAGATTATTTAGTAATTTAGGCCAATAGGCCTTTTCATGTAGATTTAGTTTTAAATTCATTTTGGGATGAATCTGTAACTTGTAAGGTGGTCAGGGGACATTTTGATTTTTCCTGAATGCGTTTGGGAGAAGGAGAAAAACATCAACTACTTAAGTTCTTCATCTACCGTTTGTGCTTATTGTAGTGAATTCTGGGATTTCTAAGTAATTGTGTTTCCTTCAATAGTATGATCGATGCAAAAGATTTCCTTTTTGTTTTTTGGGGAAAATTCTTTACTTGAGGATTATGGTCAGAAGATTGGTAGCCAAAATTTTCTGAAAGCAATTGAACAGCCTTAAAAAATGATTGCTTCTTATAATCCTTAGCTTGAAGGAGTTTAGGCATCTAATTAAGGTTTGGCTGGTGATGTATCTGCCTTCTTTACTAAAACGGATCCCCTTCACTATATTTTAGCTTTTCTTGTTTCTCAAATACTTTTCTTTGTGTGCTTCAGCAATTTCTGCATCATAGAAGGACCAGAGACGATTCGGGATTTTGTACAGATGCAGCTGCAGGAAATTCAAGACAACATAAGGAGTAGACGCAACAAAATCTTTCTCCTCATGGAAGAGGTGATTTTTTTTTTTTTTTAAAAAAAAAAGTTATTTTTCCCAATGCTGTAATGGAGCATATCATCTGCTCTACTAGAATTTGCATTTTTTGTTTGAACATATTGTCTTCAAAATCTAATAGTTTGGTTTTGCTTTTTGCCAAGCATAGGTAAGGAGATTAAGAGTACAACAGCGGATAAAAAGCTTAAAAGTTGCTGATGGGAGTGGTGAGGAAAATGAGATGCCTGATATTCCATCATCAATCCCATTCCTGCCCCATGTGGTAAGTCTTGGAACCTTCACCTAACAGGGTATATGGATGCACTAGAGCATGAAGTCACTAAGTTACAAGTTCATACTGTTCAGGTTACTTTGAGGACTATTTTGTATTCATAATCTTCTTTTTCTGGTTGTTGCTAGACACCAAAGACTCTGAAGCAGCTCTATTTTACAAGCTTTTCATTTGTATCTGGAATTATCYTGTTTGGGGGCCTCCTTGCACCAACCGTAAGCTCATTAACCCAGAACTATTGTCATTCTTTCCTATTATATGTGATGGTTTTTGTTGTGCTAAATTATGCTATTCTCTGTTTATCCATTGGCTTTTAATTTCATCTGGTCTTCTTAATGCCTGCTATCTCAAAGGAACAAGGTCTGGATGCTTAGTTGATTTGCTTTGCTTGAGTTATTTGAAGATATAATTGTTCTCAGATAAAAAAAATATTGCTAGACATCATCTGATCTTTGAAAATATTGAGAGTGAAAAATTGTATTCATGAACTTGCAGAAGTACTATTGCCACTGAGTTTCTTTCTACTTTTCACGTGAATACTACTAGAATACAGCATTACTGTTTATCAACATTAGTGTGACCAGAAAAGGACAGTAATGAAATAGCTAGAACATTTCAGAGATAAAGAAATGGATCAGTGATATACTGGAAAAGAATAAAGTGAATTCATTTGACATCTTTGCACCATCTTGTTGGGTAATACTTTTGAAACTTATCACCTGTTTGATGCAGTTGGAGTTGAAATTAGGACTTGGAGGCACCTCATATGAAGATTTTATACGCAATCTGCATTTGCCCATGCAACTAAGGTATATACCAAAGACCTAATTTATCTGTAAGATTGAATTTGATGTCTGATGATGTGTTTAGTTTGCATTATGCCTGCATACTCTATACATCATTGTTTGTGCTCTGGCACAAAACTTTTCAAACCTGTTGAAGTTTGTACCTTTTAAAATTCGTTCAGTCAGGTTGATCCAATAGTCGCATCCTTTTCTGGTGGGGCTGTAGGGGTTATTTCAGCCTTGATGCTAATAGAAGTTAACAATGTTGAGCAACAAGAGAAGAAAAGATGCAAGTATTGCCACGGAAGCGGTGAGTATTTATATTGAAACTTGTGAAAGTTTCTAATTTGCTTATTAAAGAGTTCTGTTTGCTCCTACGACTACTTAATTTGAATATCAATTGCTTATCTTTTCTTCTCAACCGGCCTTACATTGAACTGATATATTCATATATTCACTTCTTAACTAACAAATCCCATTAGAAGACAGCATGTCTCTTTTTTGACTTTTTGGGCAAGTGAATTACCGTGGAAGAATCAAGAGCTTGGTGAAATGGAAATAGATAATTTAAATTATGTATTGCACCCTAATATATTCGGAAATTAGATATCAGTATAGTAATATACATCCAAAGTTTAGTACCACAATCTTTAAGTTTTCCTAATATGATCGGATCTAATCTGTGGGAAGCTTAAAATAGTTGCAAATATGGTGAAGTATATTGTTCTATCTTTTTCCCATTATAAGGCATCGACAATATGTAGTCTGATTGTTGAAACTTTAAGAGATGGCATTAAATTTGTGTATGTTGACTAGATTCAATATGGTATTCTTGTTGTGTTGTATAGTTGTACTGAATTTCATCTTGGATTTTTTATCTTCATCATGGTTGACTAATTTGTGTTGTGTATGATAATCATGAGTGTAGGATACTTGGCATGTGCCCGTTGTTCTGCTAGTGGTTCATGCTTGAATTTAGAACCCATATCAGCAACCAATGCTTCCGCTCGTCAATTCCATAGACCAACTACTAAAAGGTGTCTAAATTGCTCTGGCTCTGGAAAGGTATTTTTATATTTGAATTCACATGTCATGACTGATATCTGCAGTAAACTAAACATATGGATAAGCCTCTGTTAAGTAGAAGGTACTTTCGAAAAAGGTTGTGTGGCTCTTTAAATTGCAGAAGCTTTAACTTGATTTCTAAAATTCTTGTCGTTGTAGTATTGAGAAAAGGTTTCAAGAATATATACGCAGGTTGGGTTATTACATTTACACAAGAAGAAAAAGGACAGATGCAGTGAGAAAAAAGAGCATTCAAATAAATAATCCGCAGGCATTCATATAATTCTTTTTGCCTGTTACTGAATAGACAAGCTTTATAATCTTGATTGATTGTCATCTGCTCTCCGACACATTATCGGATTTCACTGTGAAATCAAGTCACCAAGAAAATGGACGTGTTCGTAAGTTCAGTAGACAAGAATATTCATTTTGGCCGATGCATCTATTTAAACCATGAGGATTTCCAGCAAAGTTCTTGCTTGTATTTCTGGTTAGGTCTCAGAGGAAAATCTTCTTCGTGTAAATGCAACTGTGACAGTTATCTTCTACTTTACCTGCTATATATGAACTGTAGCAGAACATATATCAGCCTATGTTTTCATATAGACGCATAATGAACTGATAATCTAACACTACTAGAGGTYGTTCCTCTGGCGTTGGTCCAAAGCTTTTCTATCGATTCCGTGTTTCTCTTTCTTCCTTTTCACGAGATTCTCATGAAACGGCAAAGAAGATGAGCCTACTTACTTAGCACAACGGSTTCTTGATTTTCCATTCTTTCTCATGGCACTGCTTTATCTGATTCCATGTTTCCAAAATATAATCTTTTTGCTGACTGCTTATTGTTCATGTAAAATAGGTGATGTGCCCAACATGTCTTTGCACCGGAATGGCCATGGCAAGCGAACATGACCCGCGAATTGATCCGTTCGACTAGAAAACCAACCTACTGCCTCAAGCATTGAACTGCCTCTGTTCCTTTCATGTGTGTCAAAACAGACTGTTCAAATTGAAACACAGCTGATATATTTTAACCTGGAAATATACGAGGCTGTTAAGTTGTACCATTGATTCAAAGCTAGAAAAATGGTGACTTTTATTGTTTCCTTCCTGATATGTRTTGAGAMTAGAGTGATCACATATCATGTATACACAACTGGCKTCTTCCCTTTTCTGAGCAAGGTCAATAATGAGTACATAAAATAAGCAGCTCTGKATAATGAGCGTTCAAGAAATAGTTTTTTGCAGTGTTTACTMGATCCGGAGAAGCCCAGTGCCTGGTYCGGGTCTACCTGACTTGATGACCTRACGGTGACGTTATTGTGAGATCACCTTCTCCTCTAAATCCTATGGACATTTTCAGTGCCAAAGTATTCTACGTAACATCATGACTCTGGCACTGACGTTATTGCGAGTTCATCTCTTCTCCTCTAATCCTATTAAATTGCCACAGACCTACTTTTCTCTACCAACGTTTCATCTCAGTGCATCGATTCCTCCTCTGAGTGTGAATATCAAATATCAAGAATCAAGAAGAAGAATCATAGAGAGTAGGGGGAAGACTCCATGGCCGAAGGAAGCATAGTCACKAAACACCCAACCCAAGCCCGTCAACTCCAGGACAGAGTGGCAATTGTCACGGGTGCCTCCCGTGGAATCGGTAGTGCTATCGCCCTCCATTTAGCTTCCCTCGGTGCGAAGATCGTTATAAATTACAGCACCAATTCATCTCAAGCAGACCTCGTTGCCTCTGAAATCAACAACAACTACGCGAACGCCGGATCTAGCTTCCCAAGGTCCATCACCGTAAAAGCCAATATTTCCGAACCAGAGCAAGTGAAGTCCCTCTTCGACGCTGCTGAGTCAGCCTTCGACTCAGAAATCCATATCATGGTGAACTCGGCCGGCGTCCTCGACCCCAAGTACCCGACTGTTTACAACACCAGTCTCGAAGACTTCGATAACATCTTTAGCGTGAACACACGTGGCGCATTCTTGTGCTGCAAAGAGGCAGCCAATAGAATAAAGCGAGGAGGAGGAGGAAGAATCATATGCCTAACGACATCGTTGGTTGCGGCACTGAAGCCGGGCTACGGAGCGTACACGGCGTCAAAGGCTGCAGTGGAGGCGATGGTGAAAATACTGGCGAAGGAGCTGAAAGGGACGAGGATAACTGCGAACTGTGTGGCACCGGGGCCCATAGCAACGGAAATGTTCTTCTCCGGGAAGACGGAGGAGACTGTGCAGAGGATTATAAATGAGAGCCCTCTGGATAGATTGGGAAAGACGGAGGACGTTGCACCGGTAGTGGGATTCCTGGCGAGTGATGCCGGGGAATGGGTAAATGGCAGATTATTTGTGTCAATGGTGGGTATGTCTAATTAGTAATACCACCGGAATCGAGCCTAGTATACTAATTAATTTGTGAAAAAAATCCTTTTTTAAATAATTTTTGTTTATTTATAAAATTCTACTAATTATCTATTAAAAATCATAAAATAATATTATTATACTTAAAATATTTATCTATATTAAAATATTACATTATTAAATTATTTCACGATCAAAATACTTTTTTATTTATCTTAATTGCATATATGCATCATAACTTGTTATCCTAATAGATATGCTTACRACAATGGGCTTTCGTGTGATTCACATATATTCGTGAATGTGTTCATAATAGCAGCTCATCATGATAGACATGTTGTCGTTGTGGTTTGTTGTGATGAACATCGCGATAGACATATCTATCATAGTAGGTGATAGACGTACAATTACATTAAACAATTAAGTTATAATACACATAAGAATATGTGGTTTATAAATAATAAAAAGTGAGTAAAGATCGTTTTTACAAGAATTATGTCTCTAAACTAAGTAAAGCAAAATTAGGATTAATTAGATTAAGTATCAAAAGTTAAAGGCACTTTAGGTTAAAGAATTCCCTAAGTACATATAGTGAGAGTTATCTAGTAATGTCATGGGATTCTTACCACAACATTACAATAGTAGGAAAGTAGATCATTAGTCATACAAAATGAAATTTAAAATCACATCAACATTTCCAATCTATGGATATTGTTTTTGGATATTATTTTGAGGTGAGTAATTTGTATATCCTATCGGACTATATTTTTTACTTCTATTTTACACTAAAATTTTGTCTCAATGATTTTGCAGGCTAATCCTATATTCCCAAAGCAGTTATAAATGGTCAAACGAACACTTACATTCATGCAATAAATCCACTACTCTATTGTTTTCCAATCTAAGAGCACTTAAAACATTTATCAGAGGTAATCAGTTAGCAATAAATGAAAATGGTACGAGCATCGCATGGATCACGAATCAGATTTACTTTGCAAATATAACTCTTAGCACATCAAATACTCAAGTTCATCAATAATCCCAACTAAAAAGTGCTTAGCTGATATTTCTGAATACAAAATTTTGCAACATTATGCTCATTAAGCTAAAAGAGGAAAAGAAGTTATCRTAAGATGATCAGTTTCTATGRTATAGAATTGTTCTTCTTCTAGCTTCACCCCYACCTTTCAAGATGAATCTTCTTCTTCTTCAGTTGTTACTGTTTTATTGAAAGTATTGTTGACTATCTGCTCAAATCCAGAAATCGAAGAAAATTCTACCTACTGCTTCTTCTTATTATTGTTACCGTAATTTCTATAAAAAGTACTATATATATAGGGAGCAAAAAGCATAAATGTCTACAAATATGAATTTTATCCCTTGTTATTGCGCTACACATGTCACATTTCTTTTGGTTTAATGATTTTATCCTCAGCTAGCAAATTACACCTGGCATTCTCTTTACTGATTTTTGCTCAGCCTCTATTCTTCCTTCAGATATTATTTTTGTGCATGCACCACTGAGAACCACAAATGCTACACTATGCTGGAGCATGGAAAAATACTGATGTTGACTAAATTGATTGACTCCGTCAACTCATGTCCAATACTTCGTGTATATCAAGCTGCTAAGCCACCTGATCATTATTTGTGCAAGGTTTAGTATATTAAAATCAATAAATATCTCTAAACCTAGCAGTTATCACAATCTCATCAAAATGTTTACAAATATAAATTTTATCAATAATGAGATAAAATGTGATAGGATTAACCAACATAATAAGGAAAATGAGAGGGATTGCATGAAATAATAGACTTAAAACCAGGGGGTTTTCACTCATATCAGTGGGTTGCTGTGATGAACACATTCACCAATACAAATGTCAGAAATCAAAGTTTTATTTCCTACACATTCTTGTTTTTCTAAAAACAAACCCATTGGAAAATCTGGTTATGCACATTCGAAAGAATGAGGATGCTGGGTCTTAAGGGCTTATACCTTATCCCTAGAAAAGTTAATAAATCTGTCCACTTGCTTGTGATGGGGGTTAGAGAATGGAAGTCTGTAGGTGGCCGTGACACCATTTTTTTTTCCTTTTAATAACCAAAATGAACTTTCATTAATTGGATGGCATTTTTGCTCGAACCACAAAGGTTACATTATGTGGGGTTTTCGCCAACCACATCAATTCTAAACTTAACAAAAGAGTCTTTCTTAGCTAATAAGTGAGTTGTCATATTCGTCTTCCTTGATGTGTAAGTCAAGCCTTGAAGGCCAAGATCACCAGCCTGTATCTTTATACTTTGTACGAGAGCTCCCAAAAGTGAAATATCCACATGCACTGAGTTTATCTCCTTCGTAGCCACCTAGCAGTCGGACTCCAAAGCATAACAGTCAAGGTCAAGTTCCACAACAAATTGAAGCCCCCTTTCAATGGCCATCAACTCACTTTGTTCAGCACTTGTGCAACCCAGAAGTGGCGCAGCAAGAGTTGTCTCAACCGCACCTGTTAAATTCCTAGCAATAATATAACACCAGCTGATTGTCCAGTCAAGAGCGTTAGAAAATTTTGACTACACCTAGCTGTTTCCCCTCCAATATCATATTTTTAAAAATCCACTTATTCCTAGCATGCCAGATACTCCATAAAAACACTAAGACAAGGCCGACCTCCTTAGCTAAAATCCCTCTCTTATTAGAGAAAACCTTTGTGAGGATTTCCTTTGTGTTTTGAGACCCTACCAAAGCCCAYTAAGATCAAAACAAGCCTTCCTTGCATATGCACACTCAAAAAATAAATGTAAATTTGATTCAACCTCCTAAGACAAAAAGCACAAAGTACATCATCAATYTGAAACCGCCTTAGCAGGTTCACCCTCAACTATAGAATTTGGTGGTAAAACCTCCAAGTCCAAAGACGCACTTTATGGGGCACCGCAATTCCCCAAAGAGAATTCCAAAAAGAACTCCCATTACCACTAGATGGTGACTGGTTGGGATCTCTCATTTGATTTCAGTCCATAAAGCACATCCCTTGGAATACGCCAATCGAATCGAGAAAATACCATTTGGTTTGTGGTGTCAAATCAAAATATTCTCACATGGGACTTTTGGTAAAGGGACTTCAAGAATTTCCTTCACATCACTCATAATAAATATTCCTTCCGTGAGATCTAAATTCCATCTCTGAGGATTTAGCAAAATAAGGTCTAGGACTAGCATATCCGGAGGGAAGAATAAATATGTAGATATAATTTGGAGAGCAAAGGGGGTTGTGAGCCACGGCCTCCCCCAAATTTGAACCCTCTCCCCATTCCCAATCATCCATTGAAGCCCTTGGTTTAGAAGGCCCTTGTCCTCCCAAGTATTCCGCCAAGTATACAACGAGCCATTACCCCGACTCGCCCCCAAGAAACTAATCCAAGACATACTTTACCTTCAAAGCACGCCCAAGTACTGCATTCGAATTCATGAGCAACCTCCAATCTTACTTAGCTAATAAAGCAAAATTAAAAGTTTCAATGTTTTTAAACCCATTCTTCCTATCACCTTGGGTCCACATAAAGCCTCCTATACCCTCCAATAAAGTCCTTCTCCAGCATCTTCGTTATCCCACCAAAAATCTCTAAATAAAGAAATAGTCTCGTCGCACAAGAAAAAAAAAACTATGACATCACGTATTTAGGAGGGTGGCCACGGCACCTGTGAATGTACTTTTTGCTGCTTTGGTTGATATGCCAGTTCAATATGATGTCCTTTTGTTTTTCTCCCAAAAAAAAAAAAAAAGAAATGTTAACTAGTCTTAAAAATGGACTAAGATACAAAATTCATCAATACTACGACATAAATTAGACATAAAGTGAAAAGTAATATGACTTTTTACAAGATTTCATTTTTATAAGACGTAAACAACACGTGAATTAATATTTCTTCTTTGGTAGATTCTCCAAGCAATTCTCCTTAGGATTTTGATCTAATATAGTGCARAAATTAAATAATTCAAAAGCCGCGAGGTCATATAACATAAAGGGTAAATGTCAAATTCTACGAAGTCATGATAGAATGTTTGTCATAATTAGCTACTGTGATAAGCATATATTTCACAAATTGATAATATTATCAAACAGATAAATTTATTTACTCATTTAGAATTAAAAAATATTAAAAATAGTACATTTGTATAAAATATTTCTTATCAGAGAAGGCAGTCGTGATAGAATGTCTATCACGATAGACTGGTGTGATGAACACATATTTCATAAATTGACAATATTACTTAACATATAATTTTATTTACTCATTTAGACTAAAAGAAATACTAAAACTAGCACATTTGTATAAAATATTACTCATCACAACTAGCAGCCATGGTAGACTATCTACTATAGTGAGCTAGTATGATAAATATTTACTTCATCAATTAGCAAAATTATTAAACGTACAACATTTTCTACTAATTTATAATTACATATTCGATGAAATAATGAACTAATTGTGATCTAGATATCTTTAGTGTGTGTGTGTGTGTGTGTGTATATATACATATATATTCTATCTCACTCGTAGAAAAAGAATTAACACGTTATTTAAGTAATTCAACTTACACAAATAGAAATTGAATCATTATAACCATTCAATTGGAATATTTTACACAAATATGACCACAAGCGATGATTGATATGAAATATTCTTTATCACAACAGGGCACCGTAATAGAATGTTTACCATGATAGAATGTTGCGATAACATATACTCCATCAATTAGCAATATTATTAAATAAATAATTTTATTTTCTCATTTAWAATTAGTAAAAGCTAAAAACAATACATTTGTATGAAATATTGTTCATCATAACGGGGTAGTCATGAGAGATTGTCTGCCACGATGGGACTGCTCCAATGAGTATATACTCCATCAATTGACAAAATTATTAAACATATTACATTTTATACATATTTGTAATTACATATTCGATGAATAGTAGATTAATTGCGATCTATACATATTTGGCATATTTGAGATATATATTCTGTTCCACTCTCTGCTATAGTAAAAAGATAACTAAGACGTCGTTTAGGCAATCTAACTTATAAAATAGAAATTGAATCATTATAATATTCAATTGAAACATTTCAAATGTGTCTTTTATACAAATATGATTACAAGTAATGATCAATGTAAAATATTGATCATCATAACACATCACTGTAATAGAATGTCTGACACAATAGGTTGTTGCGATGAACATATATTTCATAAATTGATAATATTATTAAATAGATAAACTTTATTTACTCGTTTAGAATTAATAAATATTAAAATAATATATTTTATGAAACATTACTTGTCACATTAACATCACATAGTGATAGAATATATGTCACATAATGTGAAAATAGAAAGTCAGATGAGTTGTACTGTAAAATTAACATGTTGTGTTTAAACGAACTAAGGATATAATTATAAATTACTTATTTATTAGATAAAAATAATACTTATTGAATTATTTAATCACTTATTATGATCTATTACCTTTTATTGAAGTTTTCTAGTTGGTAGGTTTTTACCCATATTCCCCTCAAAGCAACATAATATTTACTTTTCAACGACGTCATAGATTCTTCGACCCTGTCTTCCGCCTTCTTCCATTTGCAGGCTGCATCTGCTATTGCCCCTCTGCTGATATTCGTTTCCCAGGATTTTGGAAGCCAAGTCCGATAATGTCGAGAACTCTGGTTCACAGAAGCAAAACCAGTTCAAAATTACTTAACAGGTTCCTATCCTCACCGTGGTCCCACCAAAACTGTTCTCGATCTCTCGAAACCCTAGCTTTTGATGAAGTTCGATCCTCCCCAGATAGGCCCTATCATTTTACAGCATTTGTTCTTCACGGCCTCTTGGGCTCCGGCCGCAACTGGCGCTCTTTTTCTCGCACTCTCGCCTCATCTCTCTCAGGTAAAGTTCAATATAKAACTCACGACTGGTACATAATTTATACGGCAGATATATAGAGCTAATTGTTTGCCCTCTCTTTTTTTGGTGGTATTGCTTATTTGGTAGAATGGAGGATGGTGCTCGTGGATTTGAGGAATCATGGGAAATCGGCAGAGTTAGGAGGGATATTTCCGCCGCATGACATGGAAAATGCGGCTAAAGATTTGGCTAATTTGGTGAAATCACAGGGATGGAAGTGGCCTGATGCGGTTATTGGACATTCCATGGGGGGAAAAGTGGCGCTGCAATTTGCWCAGAGTTGTGCTCGTGGTGATTATGAAGARTCTGTTTCTTTGCCCAAACAGGTAGGTTTTCTTATTTAAAAATCATTCTGATGTTTAGAGACGGTCTTAAAAGTTCTTTCTTTTGCTAAAATTTCTTTCTCTTGTCATGTAAACTACCGTATTGAAATCGGACCTGTCAACATTACCTTCATCAATTCTTTTGAGCATTTCTGATGAATGCAGCYTATTGGTCCAGTTTGTGAATTGTGGCTACCATTTCCTATGTGCTTGTCTTAGAAATGCTGGCATGCTAAATCTCTTCTAAGAAACCACTGGAAGCTTAGAAAGATGCATATACCATATCTTTGCAGGAAAACAGACAGTATTCCTATAATAACAATGCAATCATGTAGTGTAAATAGTGAGTCTGATTTCTGTAGAAAAACTGAACTACTATAACCTACCCAAGTTATAAAAGGTTTCTGTTGCCATTACAGCCCTATATTTAATATCATTTCTTCACAATATGATATTCAATTATGAAACTACAATATGCTTGAGATGTTCTAGCTGCAGTCCTGTAATTTGTCGGTAAGCCAAAATGCTCTGGACAACCCTGTAATTGTATTGCTGAACAAAAACATATCTCTTGCACGAAAAGTCTCATCCAGTATGAGTAATCAAGTGAAAGTTTTAAGTCTTCTGTTACATAGAAGTGAGCATTTGGCTGTTATAAAACTATTGGGAGCTACGCATCGTTTAATGGCGGAAAGAGATAGAATACGTAGAAAGTTGAGAGGACAAATAACTTTTTCCTGGTTCTTCCAATGTTGTGGTAGAATACTGTAACAGCATGTAGATCAACATAATGAGTAGCCTGGTCTATGACAACTTGTTGATTAGCAATATAGGTAACAGATATTGAGTGACTGAAGTAAATCYCAGAGTATATGGCCAGCTCCCATGCTTTGGACTAGATAGTGGATTTAATATGAGTTAGAGGACTTTTAAGTCCTAACATTATCTCAACTAATTGTTTTGGGTTAGTTCTGTCTTCCGCTGGATGTTTAAACTTTTGAATGATGAAGAGTGAAAGTTAAATATGAGTTAGCTAATATTACCTTTATTAAATTATCATGCTTCTGATATCATGCCTCCTAAAAGATCCTTTGATTAAGGTTTGGTAGAAGTCATTTCAACTATTGTCCTGTTTGGAGAAGAAAATATTCGTCAAACATTCATCAAAAAATTTTCTGGCTTCTGTTATTTTTACCAGCAATTTCTACATGTTGGTTGAGGGATTACTATAAGAATCCATATATGTAGTTTGCTAATAGACAAGACAKCTGATGCAGAACAGTTATGGATATTGGACTCAGCCCCTGGAAAAGTGAATGTAAACAGTGATGGAGAAGTGGAGAAAGTTCTACAGACTTTGCAGACTTTGCCTTCATCAATCCCATCCCGGAAGTCAGTGCMCCTTTCCTTCTCAAACGATCTTCTTTAAAAAGTATTTGTTCTGTTATTGTGTACTAATGGCCCAATTTTTGTCGATTTAGTCAAGCTCTTGCACATATATGTCAGATATTTGGACGATTACTGGTGTCCTTTTACATTCTGCTAAAAAGTTTACAACATTTAGACTTGCTTCGCTTTGTTGTTTGCTAGTCGTAATTAGTTTACAACACATCCAATTAGCCCATTAGCCCATTAATAATGCTGATCGCTGTGTCTACATGATGAAAGTCGTAAACTTTATTCAGGAACTTCTGCAAAGATTTGCTCCAAGTTACTTGCCTGACCTACTATTAGCTTTTGCTGATTTTTAAAKTTTTATCAATTTAAATCTCAAATCAACAAATACGCCAAAGGTGATTAGAGTTTTGCAAGAGAGTTTCTGTGGATTCTCTTATTTGAAACAAGCAATTTGAAGAATTAACTATGACATAATCTTTCATTCAGTTTCTTTTTATGCATTAGACTCTTGCCACTTACTCAGACATTTTCTAGTGGTGTTATCTTTCTTTTACCATGCTGCTGTGCTTAAAATTAATGGTGATTCTGGCATCTAGGTGGTTAGTAGATTACTTGCTGAAGCTTGGGTTTTCCAAGTCATTGTCAGAGTGGCTAGGCACGAACCTCAAGAAATCAGGAGACCAGCAGACGTGGGCTTTTCATCTTGAAGGTGCCATCCAGATGTTTAATTCTTATAGGTACGTTCATCGTCCTGCTTCCGTATAAGATAGATGCACTTCATTTGAGAAACTCGTTTGAAGGAGCAATTTTGTCAGGGAGACAGATTATTGGCCTTTGCTTGAGCACCCACCAAAAGGCTTGGAAATAGCAATTGTGCAGGCCGAGAACAGTGATAGATGGACGGAAGATGTCGTTCAGCGGCTTCAAAGCCTCGCTTCAAAAAGCATTGATGAAGCTGAAGGAAAGGTCTCATATTATGTTCTTCCCAAGTCAGGGCACTGGGTTCATGTGGATAACCCCAAGGGACTTCTTGAGATTGTGACTCCCAAAATTGCCTCCCTGGTCTAGCCAAATTGTCTAGCTCTAAGATGTAAAGTTCCTTTCTCTTTCATTCGGTGGAAATCAGGTGGGAATACTTTCGAATAATCATGGAGTTTCTAATGGTTGATACATGGTGAAAACTTTGCGATATCCCGAAACATTCTTCATTCCCTGTTGGATTCGTGCATTATCACTGGAAGCATTCATTATACTTTCTAGCATTCTAAGTTCACACATAAAGTAATTCTCTCTCGAGTCCATCACATTTGTGAGAAAAAACTGTTTCTATTATTTTGTATTTTCCTTGAACTTACCCTTTTATAATATGTAAAAGAAGACCTAGGAGATTTTCAATTGTTGATACTCAGAGAAGGGAAATCACGGGATTCAACTTCTAAATTCCTTCTTTTTAGAAAAAAAATAATTTTGATATATTCTCTTGCTTTTGTTCGAAACATTATTTCAAGTTGATATTTTTATATTTATTAAACGTAACCCAAAAAAAAAAAAAATTAACGCAATGGCCAGTGTCACTGTGTAACATGGCACAGCTGCAWGAGTGGCATTGGCACACGGGGTAGTGACGCACACACTAATACCTTATTCTTTTTTGGTTTTTGCCTCCTTTGATAATGTATTGAAATTAAAAATTAAAAAAATTCAGAACTTTTTTGTTTTTTATTTCTTTGATGATGTAATGAAATTCGAAATAAGAAAAATCAAAACTAGAGATTGACTATTCGGTTATCTTCAGTTCAATATTTGTACATGCAAATTGTATTTACACTTTATCATAAAATAATTTGATTCGCAATTTATATTTTCTCTATGCGTATGTGGAAAAACTTTTAAATTACACATTATTACATCTTACAAAAAATGAAGTTAAATATATCAACATATTAAAATATTTCAATTTATATTATCAAATAATTTTAATCTCATGACTTTTTAGTTAATTCATTTTTAATAGATAAATTACAATATCAAATAGGTTCTGGGCTGCAAGTCTTGTCTCCTTTACCCTTTTTTTTTTTTTTTTTCACTTGGTTCTTTGATTCTAAAAGCTCCAAAAGTTCTTAGGCAGTTAGGCTAATAACGACAAAGAAAACAAAGATAATTTTCCATAATCTTGAAATATAAGAAGGAAAAATGGAAGGAAAAGTTTATAGAGAAATGAACAGAAGTTGAGATGAATCATAAGATTTGAACTAAAACTTTTCTATTTATAGAGGTTAAGAATATTTTGATTGGAGTTCCTAAAATCTGGAAAAATTCAGATATGAAAACCCTATACTATTTTGGGWTAATTATCAAAATTCCTCCTAGTTTGCATAAGTTATCAAAATAGATATTCGAAATTTCAATTTAACTAGTTACTCCACTCTCTATGGTTTCAATCAAATCAATCGAGACGAAAGAAGAAAATGACTATTATGATCTTAAATATTAAAAATTACAAAATCTGCCCTAAGTTAAGCAAATTTTGGAATAGATATTTGAACTTTTAATTTGACCAATTACCTCAATTGGAGATAAATTTCATCAAGTTGAGTGAGATAGAAGAAGAAAATATTATTATGCCCTCAAAATAATGACTTTTATWTTGGCAAATTTTAAACAAAACGAATAGAYGGAGAGGGGGTTTGCAAAGCTTTTTGCAATGTCATTTTCATCCATCTCATCAAGTGAATATAATGATAATCTAATAAATAAATAAAAAGATAATCTCTCTCCCTCTTTCCTTTTTCTTTCWCTTTAAATATTTGAAAGTGGTGCAATTACATCTTATTTATCTTCRACATATGAAACTTCATCATCTTCATCTTCTTTTATTTTCTTATTTTCTTCATCTACCACTTTTCTCCTTATTCATTCCATTTTTTATGTTTTATTTTTTGTTTTTTAGAGAGAATTTTATTGTATAAAGAAAATTTATTAATTTCCAAATATTCAAAGATTAATTGGTCAAATTTAAAGCTCAGGCATCTATTAATACAATAACCTTAAATCAGAAGGGTTTTCTAATTTCACCAAAAAATTGAAATTTTATTAGGGATGTTTGATTCAATTTTATCAATTTAAATTATGAGTTTGATTAAGGGGTCAATCACAATGAGAATCATGATTGAATTGGTAGTGTTGATTCAAATATTGAAATGGATATTTATCGTAATTGATGTTGTCGGGATCAAACAACATGACTAATGAGAATCAGTATGAATCTCAATTTTACCCACATCAATTAATGTAGTAAAAATTTCTTAAAAATGATTTCTATATTTATTTTTTTGAAAAATCAACATTAAATTTAACCTCAACATTAAAAAAATAATAATATAGCTATTTTTAGAAAAACCTAACATTAAATTAAATCCCAACATAAAAAAATAATTTCTTTATTTTTTTCAAAAATTAATTTTAAATTGAACCCGTGAGAAAAGTCAAGGTTTTTTTTGATAATAAACTCTAAAATTTGATTCCTAAGTATGGGTTAATGGTGATTAAAGGGGATAAATAGGGAATAAGTAATTATAGAATATGATATAATCATCGAGTTATTTTTACCTTAATTTTCAACATACATGGGAATCATAGGCAATTCGTTTTTCCCTCTATTAGGTTTGAGATGAGGTAATTAGTTAAATTGGAGATTTGTTTATACATTTGGCAATTTACTCAAACTAGCGCGGCTCGTTTGTAATTAACCATATTAACTCCTAGAAAACTGAAGGGGTAAATTGGGGATGCGYTTCCAATTTGAGGCAAACCCTACCTATAAAAATGAGGTAAGACGTGTTTTTCCTTCCGCTTGTGACCGGATTCCTGGTAGGGTTTAGCGCTAAGCCTCTTCTGCGTAAACGTTTCTCAGCCGCCGTAGCCCGTAGCCATGGTAAGCGTCTGATCCATACAATCTTTCATCCGCGATCTCACATTTGAACACGATTATGCTTTGGATTTCAATGTTTGTTCTTTGAGATCGCTACTCTGGTTTTCGATCGATTATTTGTGGACTYTGGAGTTTAATTTAGTCTGTGCTTTCCAATTTTTTATTTCCTCCGATTTCGCGGCGGCACTTCTAGTCGAAGAGAAGGACCAGAGAGCCCAAGGAAGAAAATGTTACTCTTGGACCTGCCACAAGGGAAGGAGAATTGGTGTTCGGTGTCGCCCACATTTTTGCTTCATTCAATGACACCTTCATCGTGAGTGTTTCTACGTTGCTTCACGGTTATCATTTATTACTTAACAATATGTTCGGTTTAGTTACTTATTCGTTTTTTACATTATTGCAGCATGTCACCGATTTGTCCGGAAGAGAAACAATGGTCCGAATCACCGGTAAGATTCTTTGCTTGCTTTCGTTTTTTGTCTAAGTATGTATGTCGTTAATTGGGATGGAATACCGGTTTTGGCCGAATAAGTAGGACGTCTCAGTTTCTTTTTGGGTATTAACTCCATAGTAGTTGTTACCAGAATGGCAAATGATGTACTATGTCACAAATTAGCTAGCATATTTTGCTTAATTTTTTACCTTGCCTTATTTGGGTGCATGCTTGTGTTTTGACTTGTGTATAATGGTTTCTATCAGTCACTTGTTGATTCTCTGTAGCCTGCTGGAAAGTTTGAACATTGAGATGTATTATCCAAATGAATGCATGCCAGAATTTATAGCCAGTTTATTTTTTTACTTCTTTTAGCTATTGGGTTCTCTTAATTTTGCTTTGGTTTTTTAAATTGAATTCAAGCATTTAGCTTTTGCTATATGTCAATGCTCCAACTATATTGAACAACTGAAATACCTCATCTATGAGCTGTTTTTGTTTGCTTGATTTCTGATGCTATATGTGGATAATGATTTTAAATTTTTCAAAATTGTTCTTTTGATGAGTGTATATGCATAAGCTGATTGGGGTCGTTTGTTTACTTTCAATGAAGAGTTTGTAAGACTTGTATCTTGAGTTTGTCTTCTTGACATCTAAAATTCTCTTTAGTTCCTAATGATAACATTTGAAACCCATATATCTTTTATATGTTATRATAGCTAAAACTTTGAGTCTTTGTTTTACTGATGAATGAATCAATCTCTAAATTGCTTTCAAAGATAGTTCAGTGTATATCACTTTTGACCTTTTATGTGCCTGTCTGATTGCAGGTGGCATGAAAGTGAAGGCCGACAGAGATGAATCATCTCCATATGCTGCTATGCTTGCTGCACAAGATGTTGCCCAGAGATGCAAGGTTTGTGTTTTGTACATGTCCAAGTTGGAATTGATGAATGGTATTTGTATCGCACTATAATCTCTTTTCACTCTGTTGTCTTACAATGCTTTTCTGGTTGTTGCTAGCTGTGGTTTTATGGTTATGTCATATTAGATCACTTTTAAGCATATATGGATCAGTTTCTCATTGGTCTTCTGCTTTGTGGGTTTCAGGAACTAGGAATTAATGCCCTTCATATTAAACTCCGTGCTACTGGAGGGAACAAAACTAAGACACCTGGTCCTGGTGCACAATCTGCTCTCAGAGCCCTTGCTCGTTCGGGCATGAAAATTGGTCGCATAGGTACAATGTTTTAATGCTTTCCCTTCTTTTGATGCTTCATATTTGCTCATTTGCTTGCATCATTGGTGATGCAATCTATCTTCATTGAGTTGGTTACTTTCTTGCAGAGGATGTCACTCCCATTCCCACCGACAGTACCCGCAGAAAGGGTGGCAGAAGGGGAAGGAGACTGTGATTTCTTGGCATACAGAATTATTTGCTGTTATGGCTGAGATATTTCGTTAAGATGGAACATTGGTCTTGGTTTACATGTTGAAACAGTTTTGTAGTTCTCAATGTTATTTTTGTGGACTTCTGATTATCTGGATTTTCTTATATATGGCGAGATAGTGAATTTCCTGTTTCAAGTCTATGCCTGCAAGCATGGGTATTTTATGGCTGCTTTCGATTTAATTGGGCAAAAGCAAAATTGAAACCTAATAGATGCTTGCAAAGAAGGCATAAATTATCTGAAGCAAATGTCTTGGTTTATGGTATTTTTCATTCAAGTGTAGTTATTTTGTGTTAGCATGCGTTTGAAGACGTCTCAGGCAGTGTGAACTTGGATAATATTTTTTCTAGTGGTGATCCTTGGGAACCAAAAGGAAGGGTGATGGYGAGAGTTACTGAAGAGGGTGGTCGGAAGTGTTTTGCATTCTGAAACAGAATATGTTAATGCAACCATTATCGACCTCTGGTGTTCTTTGAGCCCATTCTCCATTGCAATTCTTMGTTTTTGAATTTTTGATTATTCTCCTAGTCTTATTTTCTTTTTCTTTTTCCAATGATTTTTTTTTTTTTGTTTCAAAATGCTCTCTTTTGAAATTTTTGTGTAATTGGAATTTCCAACACGTTTAATGCAGAACTAATTCCCATATTTTATTTTAGTTGCACCATTTCCAGCTCCCTGCTCACCGTATTCTCCTTATACCGCGCCTCTGTTTTCACCATGTTGATAGTAAATCCTTATAGGACTTAAAAAGTCGGGTACCCACGGTAATGCTTGTGATGATATTTCCTGTTCCTAAAATCCTCCACCATTCCCATTTGAACCCGAGGATCAAAGGCAAATTTTGGATTACCAAAGTGGTTTGGTTCGTTTAAGTACTAAAAAAATGCTCAAATATGAGTATCATAGAACCCAGCAAGAGTTTCGGTCTCGGAAATTTGAAACTTGATTTTACTAGTTTAAAGTTAGTTTTGCAAGAGTAATTAATTTAGGAATAAAATGAAAAAAAAATCAAWGAAAACTCCCTTAATTTTTTCAAAGCAAGTCATATTTTAAAATATTAATATGAGATATCACGTGTTGCACATTTTTTTTATTATATGTTCGTATTATTTTAAATTAAACATAACGAAAATAATTTGAAAAAAATAAAAAATATATTTTATTATTGAACCAATACAGATTAATAATCATAGGTGCAATTTATGTCTGTTCAAATTTGATAATTATTTTTTAAATTATATTAATTTTTGCTTATTGCAAGTTGTCGTATGGAATCAATTATATGATAAGATGATCAGATCAATAAATCTTATTAATTGTAGTCCCTTTTTTATTTTTGTAATTTTATTACTTTTATATTGCTGACCTTTTTAAATAATATTGTTATTGATAATAGTTAAGTAATGAAATGATAAAATCATCTAAAAATGGTTCTCTTGAATTAATATTTTAATATAATATAGATATAAAAGTATAAAAGTATAGATACAGATATAGACATTGATATTTTTATACATAAAATATTGTTAAGGATATATTTTTAAATTATGGAGTAATATATGGATTAGTTTTTGGGGGGTCGGGTTGAACAAATGGCTAGTACGGAAATTGCAATTCACGGTTAAGAAATTCCGGAATGTCAAAGGACACTGGTCCGAGTCCTTTTATTGCCAATCTTCTGAGATGTTCCCGAGTGAAATTCGAAAACCTTAAATGGGCAGAAGCTAGAAGGGGATGAGCCACGCTGTGAAAATCTCCAGTTGAAATGCGAGATACATGAAACGTGCCGAAATTTCTTAGTTGTTCTATCTCTGAATGGTATATTTCTGGCTTGCAGTTTCAAAAATCATACTTATCCTCTGCTAAATTGGAATTTATTCGTGTTTGATTTCAATTATTATTCTGATACATTCACTTTTCCCCCATCTGAAATTGCCACCAGTCATTGGCTTGTTGTTTGCTCTTCTACGTAAACTCCGATGAAGGTTTTTGATTGATGTTTGCCTCTTTTTCTTGTTCAATACATCTTGTAAGAGACTAGGTTCTAAATAAATTCACATTTTCTTTTGTTGAGTTTAAGGTAAGATACTAATAAGCCAGGTAATTTTAGCCTCCCATGGTGGATTTGTCAAATAAACAATTCATTCTCTTTTTGTTGTTTCAGTTTCGGTTAATCTGTTCATATATGCTTTAGTAGTCACTATTTGTAACCTTTTTATTTTCTGCCTTTCCCTATTGCATAATCTGGATAGGTGATCATGTGATCATCGAGTTTCTTTTACCAAGGAGCTATCAATTGTTTCCTCTTTTGCAATTAAAGTGCTAAAGTGAGTATTATAGCTCCTATATTGTCTACCATTCTTCAACTTTGTCAGCTGGGTCATTCACTAGCAGTTGATTTTCATGAATGGTACATGATATTTGAGAACGCTACAGTTAGAGAAATGTATTTTGATTCTCAATTGTCTTTCCTTCAATGACTCTAGATGGTGAAGAAAGAACATTGCACATTCTGTATTCTGCTTGTTATGTTGTCTACTGGTTGTCCAATTACACTGTTTTCTGAGGATGTGATTTTTTTCTTCTAATAAGGGAGTTCTCAAAACCCCATGATATACACACGTCAAAGATGGCAGTTTTGATGGTTTGAATGTCTTTATGGTGTTAAATTAAGATCATTATCCTTTTTTATGCCTGTCATGTCCTTGAATATTTGAAACACATAGACGAAACTAAGCAGTTGGATATCAATAATAAAGGATGGATGTCATTTCTGTCTTATAATAGGTGTTTCTATCCCTGTTATATTGTTGAATGCTAGAAACATGCATGCCTAAGGCTTTTGATCTCAACAACAAAAATTGGATGTCATTTCTTTGTTAGATTAATTAATTGTGCACATGGAATATAAACATGTATTTGTTTCAAGTGTCTAACATTCCCCTTAATGCAACCAGATTCATAAAAGATAATACCAGATAATTTGAAAATAATTGCTTCACTGGAAGTATGGTCCTACAAAAGTCTTAGTGATTTAAATTGGGTATATACAAAGGGAGCCTAGCCCTCAATTTACATTGCCAAAATGGGTATATTGCAGTATCCTCTGTTCTGACCATTATGCTTTAGGCTTTTTATGTGGACTCATTGGCTGGTAAACAAGTTTTTTCTTTTGCAGTTGGATTTATTTGGTGGCAAGCCGCACACATATAGTTAACTGATTTTGTTGGTTGTCCTTCTACTAGAATAAAGGGTTAAAGAGCAAGATCCACTGGCTGGTTCTTGGTAAGATGATGATTGGTGATGCTCAGGTAACTCTTGGCTTTTCCTTCAACAGAGGGGAAGCTATTCTGAAAATAATCTTGATCATTAATAATCTTAAACTTACTACTACTTGCCTTTTGGAAAAGGAATGAATTGACTCCCTTGTTGATAAGTAAAAATTGTAGGGTGGGAATACTAAATTATTGTTAAATAAACTGATATCTTTCCATATTCTGTATTGTATTGGAAACATGAGTAAATTCCTCACATCTTTAGGTTAAGCGGGAAAGTTTCCAGTACGACCGTGCAGAACCATTTTGGASCCAGCAGACTTGAAAGACAATCAGAGAAGAAAAGGATGGTAATGAATTTATAAAGATGTCTTACTAGTATGAACTTCAGGTTCCATGGTATGGACAATCAATTTTACTTTTTTTCTGGTGATTTGGATTGTATAAATTGGGCACACCACACTTTTTATTAGAGGCAGAATGCCTTTTTAAAGTAATTAAGATCACAAAGAGTAATCATTGGTCATGAGAATGCTACCCTTACACCTATCCACAAGCCCCAAGTAAACAGGGAACAAGGGAAACAAAGTGTTCAGAGGAGCCTACTTCATCTAACAATTTAAGTGTTTCAACCAAAGACTTGCTGTGGAGTTTTTTACTGTACATAGTCTTGCTTTACGGAGCTTCTACAGCATCCTGGTTTCTCAGGTGAGAACAACTCAGGCAGTCGTCCATATTGAGTAGAATCATCCCAGTTTCCGACATTAAACCAATGACGAAATGAAACTCGTGGCTCTTGCTTTGAGTTGGCTAAGACTTCATGTTGCCCATTTCAGTGACCACCATTAGAAATGATCCACAGAATAAAACGAAGAATTTAATATTATTTTCGGAACRACAGAGCAATCTCATCAAAARCTTGGAGTCTATAAGCTAACTTTGTCTCCATARTCTTCTGTTTTAGGYAAGAAAATTGTAGTAGTGTTCACCAATCATTTCAATGAAGGAAAACATGTTACCACAATGAAATTTCCAGGAAGAGGCTTTACTTCAATCAACTCTCCTTCATGTTTCGCATGTAATCCTGGAGCCTCATTCTTCAACAAAAGCATCATAACCAGGGTCAGTCTGATCTACAAGTCCCACTGTCAAGTCTGGTTGGGGGTGCTATAGGGGCATTTTGTCGAAAATCGACGTCCTTTAAAAAAGGACGTTTAAAATGGACGGAATTACGTAAAGTGTGGTAGTAATGCATCAAATGTATTCAGTGAATGAGGTGGGTACTAAATTCGGTGCATTAACGAAATGTATTAGGTCTAAGCTCTGTCTGAGAATGGATTTCCATGCATTTTGATAATGTAACGGGTTTTTTAATTTTGTTGCATTCTTAAAACGTGATCTAAGTGAAAAGTTAAAAAAAAAATAATCGCCTTCTTTCCCTTCCCGATTTTGTTAAGAAAAAATTCACTTACACATCCTGTGGCTGTCCACCAATATCGGCCTCAGGAACGGCAAGCTGCGAGCATGCACGCGCATGTCTACCACTGCTCTTCTCACTTACACGTCCTACAAGGGAGATGTCGGAGCTGAGCCATCTACCCATGCAGATGCATCGGGGCCGTCCACATATGCCAATGCACCGAGGCCTTTTATGTAGACTAATTTTGGATCCATCATGCAGGTTTCGATGATATCGCCTTCATCTAGCGATATTATTGCACCGATACGACACCGTTCTCAAGATGCTGATGAGGCTGATATCGATGAGAATTCTGACGCTTTGATTCATAGAGGTTTTTGTGCTTGTAGAGCCCCCTCCATTACACTTCATCAGTGTATGATCCTTAGGATGTTGATGTTAGACTTTGTATTTCATTTTTGTATTTCTGTACTTTTAGGGTTTGTATTTGAATTTTTAAAATTTTTTTGCGATTAATATTTATTAAATTATTCCGAATGGTGTTTATTTCATTTGTTGATTAATGATCGTTGCATCGATATGGTTGTTAGTGGATGTTGATTGTAGTCATTGTATGGTTTGTGTTGATATAGTATTGCTTGTTTTGTGCAGGGTGGCTTACAGTAATTTGTGCCTTGGCGAGATGGCATGCACAGAACTAACGCATTAGGCAAATGCGTCAAGATAACTAATGCATTTCTTCAATGCGTTGAGTTTTTTTKCGSATTCTTTGAATGCGTTAACATTTAAAAGCTGCCTCGCATTCCTCAAATGCGATCACTATAGCACTTTTCACATTTTCAAAAGTTGCCATGCATTTCTCAAATGCGAATTTTTGTTACTTTTTGCACCTATATAAACATGTGAGTTACATTGATGAAATGCACATTCTTCATGTTTGGTTTTGCATTACTGAGTTCTTCTGCATAAACCATCGCACCTCTACACAATATAAGTATGTATTTTTAGTTTTTTTTGTATTAAATATGAAATAATAGTATTGGTTAATTTTCATTATTTTACCTTCTAAGTTATTTGTTACATTGAGAAATTAGGTATGTAGATTTAATTGATCCACAAATTTGTGTTTTATGTTGGGGATTTACTATTTAATGTGAGGATTATTTTAAAATTTATTGTTTAAATTATTGAGAAGACGTAATGTTTATTTTGACTTYATGTTGTTAGGTTATTTTTTTAATTAATTATTGAAAAGACGTAATGTTTATTTTTAATTAAGTATTGGTCTATGTTTTCTTATTTATTTTTCTTGGATCTTGACTGCCTTGTTTAGCGTGCATGATAAAGCTTGGGAACTATTTTCTTAATTATTGATGTTGTGTTCGTGCTATCTTCTTATTTTTCTTGTTTAGCGTGCATGATAAGCTTGTGTGAATGCTATGTTCTATTATTTTTCTTGACCTTTAAATTTCTTATMTTTCTACACCACATGACTTTGTCATCTGTATAGATGTTCTTTGTTTTTTTTCATATTTAATTTGTTGCTTACTGTGCAGTCGTTTCAATATTGTTRGGTTAAATTTGATTACTGTGCAGTCGTCATCTYCAGTCGTTTCAATATTGTTTCAATAATAGACACTCTACTCATTCTAGAAACACAGCTGTCTATTTTGACTTGATATTYTTGGGTTAAATTTGATTAATTTTCAAATTGTTTATGAGTTAAATTTTGTCATAACCCAGATATTATGYAACTAATATGTTGTTCTATTATATTTGAATAGGATTTGACACAATGTCTTTCGGTCAATCATTTTAAATATATTTATATTGGGATTGTGAAATGACGCTTGATTCTAGAGGTTCTCATTGCATTGATGAAGCTAGTCAAAAGTGTTTGACAATACAACGGTTTGTTTCATACTCAGAGTTATGTAAGAAAGCTTGTGATTTAAGGAATTTTGATCATAAAAGATATCATGTTGAGTTTATCTGTCTTATGCCGTTAATTTATAACGGAGAAGTTCATTTCATACATACGATTATTTCAGATGATGATGACTTACAAAGGCTATAGGCGATGCCCGAGGAAGCACAATCATATCAGGTATAGCTTCTTGTTAAATTCAATGAAAGACAACAACCTAAGCCAAAAAACATGCCATAGCCACAACCACATTTGGTGCCCGATAAGGCATACTCGACAAGTATGTTTGCCAATGCAGACCCATCAGAATTTGCACTGGACACATATGCGGCATTACCGATGAATCAGTAGCCCAACATCTCGGATTTTACATTTTCAAAAGTGACGGGAAGTCATACTATACCTTTAGGTTATTGGCATCCTCACATGTCTGGTCAACAGGGACCATCAAGTGCAGTAGAGTAGGATATTTCAGACGTCGTTGCACAAAAAAGAGCTTGAGGATATAGAGATTTTGGAAGAAGAGGGTGATAGTGATGAAGAAGTTGCTGGAGTTCCTCCACATTGGCACATGCCTAGTACATCACAGGGAATTGTTGGAGGTAGACCTGTTTGTGCGTCTGATAACACTTTTTTTAGAGCGTTTCAAAATATGGGTTCTGGAGAATGACAAGATGATTTTATTGATGCTAGCAAAACCAATCCCGATATGTGGTCAAGTAGTGATCCCGAACATTCGATTGCACATGAGATTTGAGGAAAAAAGCAAGTTGTCGAAGTTATCATTAGTTGGTCAATCAAAATAGGTCGTGAGTACAAGGTAAATAGAAATAAAAGTAAGGAGTGTATAGCATCATGTAAAAATTTAATTGATGAAAATCTATGTTTATGGTATATTAGAGCTACGCAGAGATCTACTCATAGCCAATGGGAGATAACTATATTACAACCCAAACATACCTGTCTTGTTCGAGTCTAGAACAACGCACATGGGAATCTGACTGTTCAGTAAATTGCTTATGATTACACTTTTTGTATTACTTACTTAATTTACAATTGGAAATATAAATTCTTTAATGTTTATCCTTATATTTATCATTACTACAGGTATATTGTACAGTAAATCATTCATCTGATTATAGATGATATGGAGACACATGTCAAGGTTATTTAGCAGGAGGTGATTAAGATGTTTTAGTGTGCAATCACTTACAAAAAAGGATGGAATACAAGAGCTATTGTTTGGCTCTTGGGTATCTACATTCTCGATTCTGCCTCGCTACTTTTAATCATTATCAAAATTAAATCCGGGCACAATTGGTAAGTGAAAACATCACCGAGACAGTAATGAGGAGTTAAAAGTTTCAAATTTGTCTTCTGAATGTTCAGGCCTCAAATTTTAGGATTCACTCACTGTAGGCTAGTAATATCTATTGATGGGACGCCCTTGAGGGATACATACAAAGGTGTGCTATTGATTGCTAGTTTATGAGACGCTAACAATCATATTTTTCCACTTGTCTATGCCATAGTTGATAAAGAGTCTACGGAGAGTTGGGGTGATATATGTAATTGTTGCATTTCCACGTGATCAGAGATAGATTTGTTTGTCTAATCTCGGATGGACATCAGAATATTTTGAGCGTAGTGGCAGAAAGTCGAGACTGGTAGGAACTGAAGGTTATCCATAGATTTTGTCTTTGACATATCCATGCCAATTTCAATACCACGTTTAAGAATAGTATGTTGAAGAAACTAATGTATCAGGACCGAATTATGCCGAAAGTGTAGAAGTTTGATATGTACATGGAAGAGATAAGGAAAATAAATCAGGTAGCATATAATTGGTTGATGAATATCCCTCTTGACAAGTAGACTCGATCGCATGATAGGGGACACAGATTTGGAGTTTTAACAACCAACTTGTCTGAACCTATGAACAGTTCTGAGAAAACACGTGCACTTCCATTGAAAGTATTAGATTGAGGAGAGTAAAAACTTGTTGATCACTTTGCTGCACCGAGAGATAAGTCGCCCAATGCCGATATTCATTTTCATCTAAGAATATAGAGATTTACATTGATCTCGAAAGAAAGCAAGGATGGACTCGATCACGCAATACATTCTATGAGCTGGTTTATTTGGTATCACCACTCCACAGAGATAATTTTGAAGGGTAACCATATTTCCATGGGTCAACATGAGAGAGATTATGTGTGATTGCCAGAAGTGACATTTATCGAAACACCGTGTTCTATTGTATTTGCTATCTGTCGAAAAAGATGTTGGAATGCTGCGAATCTATTTCAATGAATTGTACTCAAGGATATTTATAGAAACACATACAGATGTTCTATCCTGTTAGAAATGAGTTAACTTAGAGACTTGCACCTTTTATCCTTAAACATAATGAAAAACTTATGAAGAGTCACAATCATCACGAACGGGCGTCCTACCAAAATACGAGGAGAAATGAACGCAGCCCCGGATTCGCCCTTCTAGATATTCAAGCCATCAATCCGCATAATATGGAGGAATTGTCGAATATATATAATACATAAGTTTATCATCACTTCAGGAACCGACATAAATCATGAGCTGTTTGTAAATATGATATATAATAATCTTTTGATTACAAATTAGATCTTAGATTGTATATACTCTCTTTTCATAAGATGGACGGTCACGGAAGCAAGTAATATCAATGCCGGCATCCCTTCATTTTCAATTATTTATATCAATAATTAACGAAGATTAAAACACAGATTGAGTTTAATCTATCCACATGATCTTCCAGAGC